>RJWM01006283.1:0-85414 GCA_004363535.1 Dasyprocta punctata | reverse complement strand
CCAATGGCCTTTCTTCTTGGAATTAGCACATAGGAGCAGATAATATACTAACACAAAACTGTGGAGTTCCAGTGACAGCAGCAGATCTCCACTATGTCGACCTTGGAGGTCTTTTGAATCTTGCCCTTTCCAAGGACTGGTTTTTCAGTTTTCCAACATGTGCTGTGAATTACACTCTATTTTACCATTAGATGATTTTGCTTGTTTGTTTTGAAGATTTCCAACTTGATTTTGTTATTTAAAAGAAAAAGCCTTTTTTCACAGTGCTAGGGATTGAGCTCAGGACCTCATACCTGTTAGGCAAGCAGTCTACCACTGAGCCACATCCTCAGCCCATTTTTCAAATGGTTTATTTTCAGACAAGGTCTTGTTAATTTGGCCAGACTGGCCTCAAACTTGCTATGCTCCTGTCCAGGTTCCCAAGTAGCTATAATTACAGGTGTGCATTATCATTCCCATCTGGAAAACAACTTTAAATGAGCAATAAGAGCCCTGGCTACTCTAGTTAAACTAATTGGGTACTTCTTTAGTTTCAACAAGGTAAGCCTAGATATTCAGTATGTGCTCTCCATCTGAAGTTTCACATCGTACTCAGAGCAGTAAGTTAGGGAACAAAGCTTTTTCACTAGTCAATTCTTTTGAGGAATAAAGGGGGTCAAGTACACAGAAAATGTATTCAAGAAGCCAAGAGCTATATGAGAAAAATCACAACTGCGAGAAAATTAAGTTCAAAACAGGAATCGAAGATGACAAATAGATATTTAGATGGATGTATCTTCCAGAAAGCAGCTTCTCTAGTACACTCATCACTGATATGCATGTTCTGTCCAATGACATCACCAGTATTGCCCTGTGTGACACGGTTTTTAGTATATGTGCTGCTGAAATGAGCATATGTGTGACACTTTTAATTTAATATAATTTGACCTTAATCTATCAGAATAGCATATCAAAATAGGTCTTTCAGCTTGACTAATTGAAAAAGAAGCGGCTTTTTGAAATTTTATTTTAAAATGAAGTTGAGAATGTTAATAAATTTGATTACCAAAATATTTAGAAGAAAAGTTATTTTTAAAACTTGCTTTTTTTTATTTTTTTAGTACCGGGGATCAAACTCACAACCTCATGCCTGCCAGGCAGGCACTTACACCACTGAGCTAAATCCCTGGCCCTAAAGCTTGCTTTTTTTCCATTCCCATGGAAAGCCTGGTGGTCAAGAAATCACTATAGAGTTACTAATAAGGTTTCAGATGGATTGGCTGCTTCTGCACTTGTTCTCAGCAAATTTACATGCCCTGGATCATGCTACCTTAAGATGTTTTCTAATTCCATAGATCTAAATTTTGACAATAACACATCCATTGAATTGTCATCTTTTTCCAGCCACTTTTCTTTTAGAGAAGAAGATTACCAAAAAAAGAATAAGCAAGATATTATTTCCTAACGATGTCCTTCTTTTAAGTGCACTGTGTAGCACCTGCGAGAGTCACACTCATTTCTCGTTGTTCCTCTTACTTATCGGTAAAATGCAGGAAACTGTTTCCTTTGTTCTGTTTGAGCAGAAAAGTCATTATGGGTGTACCTGCCCTCTGTCTCCTTAAGCCCAGCTCAGCTGGTGTCGCTGAAGATGGAGCCCTGTACAACTCTTAGACCATTCCAGAACAAGGAGAGCAGTTTAGGGAAGTATAAGGATGCTGGTTTTAATCTTGGCTGCATGACTACTATGGAAGGACTCTGGTGGAAGCTATGGACACTTGCAAACATACTGTACTATACTCTTGTCTACTTCACGTGAGTCCACCTTACCAAGCTGGGCCTGTTCCTCAGTTATATTTTAAAACTGGATTTCCCAGTTCCTGTCAGAACCATAGTGGTATCTTCATAGCGTCAGCCTACTTAACTGAGAAATGACCTTGTGATTTGTGTCTCTCTCCTCAGCTATTGACTTTTTATCCTTAGCCACCAGATTGAGAGGAGGACTAATCTTGCTCCTGAAAGCTCAGTGTACCAAGGTCTTTGCATCCCTTTGCTGTCAAGGCTCATGCATTGTCTGTACTTCTGAGTTGTACCCCACCCACTGGGTTGAACTTTTCAGTGCTAACAGCAGACCAACAGGATTTACCTAAGCCAGATGCTGAACCTCACAAGGCAGCTCCACAGTTCCATGCATCCTTAGGCCCCATGCTAAAAAATGTGCACACCCCTTCCCCCATTTTCCAGCAGTAAAGAAATTTTAACAATACCAGCATACCTTATATCCACGTCCCCACCCTGGGTTATGTTGGGTTTCTGTACATCCAATCATGTGGAGAGAATCATGCACTTCAGAAATTGAGAGTGCATTGTGAAGTTGTTCAAAAGTATCTGCAGGGGAAATTCCAAATGACAATGAACAAAAACCCATTAAAACATGAAGCATAAAGCTTTATAAAAATAACGGTTAAAATTACATTTTACAAATGAGGAAAATGAGGCCCTTTAGAGTTATACGGTAGTTATACAACTGTATGTTATGCACTGAGGATTAGAACATAGGCTTTCAGTCTCCAGACCCTAAATTCTGCCTCTGAGATGGCACCCTAAACTGTAGTGTCCTATGAGTTCCTTCTATTGTTCAGACACATCCCACGTCCAGAAGTATCCTGCAACCAGTCTTTACATCCTTCATTCAAAGAATGAGGAACAGATCAGAGCACTTGCATAAGTGAAACCCCCCTCATTTTACTGGTGAAGAACCAGAGACTCTAAAAGATGGAGTAACTTCTATAAGGAAATGAGCTAATGACTGGTGGCAACAGGTCAGAAGCTTATTTTTCTCCAAGCCTAGTTCAGAGCTTTTGTATTGGACTCAAATACTTTTCAGTTCATTTATCACAATTCTTTAGGAAAGTTTGTCACATAAATTAGTGTGATAAATAGAGAAATGCCATTGATTTCTGCTTGACAGGCACTCCCAGGAATATCTGTACTTGAGCCAAGTCATGTGAAAGGTATAGGGGAGATCTTACATGAAACTTTATCTTCTTTCCCTCCTTTATCACACTTGAATAATACTAAATGATTTTTCCAAGTATAAATCCATGAAGACAAAGCAGAAAAAGAATAAATAGTGGTCATTATACTTTTTTCTTCTTTTTATTTTAAAGAGAATAGGACAAACAGAATAAAGCAAATTAGAACAGAGCAATGCAAGTGATACAGAACTTCAAAACAAAACAACAGGAAGTCAATGGCAACCATAATGTCTCTTGTTTTCTTCAGAATAACTGTCCATACTATCATGCACAATAAAATCAAACAAAACAAAACAGCAAAACCAATCAAGACAAAAGAATGAAAGCATTACAGGATTTCAAAACAAGATAACAGAAAATATTTTAAGGAACATTTTAAAAATGGAAAGCAAACTGCTAGAAAATTGGTAAAAGTCAAAGATCTTTCAAAATGGGATACTACTGATGTGAATAATCACTCATGTTGAAAAATGTGCAAATGATTCAGGAATAGGGGCAGCAGGGATCGTGGTGAGTCAGAATGAGGTATCAGCGTATCCTACAGATTTAGTCAATAGGCTGTAACAGGGATCTTCAGACCATGAGGTTCTCACCTCTGATCTATAAAGCCAGGTGAATGACCCTCCCACTTCCAAAGGAGGTGATGGGCTTATCCTCTGGAGAAATCTGACCAGAGACCTTGGAGAAATTTGGTCAGAAGATCAGGTAGGGGTAAGGCCCCAGGAAGTATCCAGAGCAAGTAGGCAACAGTATGAGCACTGAAAAGTCAAATCCCAAGCTCATTTCCTCTTCAGGCTTCCAGAAGGTCTGGAAAAGTTCAACCTCACCAGTTCTCTTGGGCAAAGATAGACTGTTTTATGGAAAGATTGGCCAGTTTTAGGGAAAAGATCTACACATTTTGGAGACCTCGACTGAAGAATCTCACAGTTAAATCTACCATTCGACAAGTCCTGTCTCTATACCCAAAGCTTCTAATCAGTACCTAACTGCTACACTTTTAATTAAGAACAGACTACCAGGGGTGCACATTCATTGCACACTCTACTTTCTCACTGTCTAATGCATTTATGAATAATTATCATGTCAACACTTTGACTTCTAAAAATTATCCATCAGAGCTACACGTATACCTGTATAAAAATGTAAGTACAAGGGTGTTCATGAATAGATTACTGCATGTGAAATAATTGGGAACACTCTAAATATTCATTAATAAGGGATATTATGGATACACTAAGCTAATTTACTGTAATATTATGTAACTATTAAAATAATCAAATATATGGGTGGTTCACAGTTGAATGTCCATGATATGTTATTAATGAAAACATCATTGAGGAAGTATGCATATAGTTTAAAAACATTTTGTCAAACGTTTGTCAAAAAAAAAAAAAAAGAAAAGAAAAAAGTAACTATTTCAGTTTATATTTAAACACACACACACACCTACTGAATATAGAAAGAAAGATCACTGGAGAATTAAACAAATTACTAAGGGTGGAAGGGGAATGATGTGATGGAAAACATACTAGCTTTTCATTTTTCTTTTTAAAAATGGTTTTGGTAGTAATTGGGATCAAACCCAGGATGTTGGCACTAAGCTGTGTCATCAGCAGTGTGTTTTTGTTTGTTTGTTTTTGTTTTTAGATTTTATTTTGAGACAAGGTCTTGCTAAATCACAAAGTCGCCCAGTTTGGGTTTGAACTTGTGATCTTCCAGCCTCAGTCTCCCAGAGTGTTGGGGTTAGAGTTATGTGGCCAGGCGCCTGACTTGAACCTGTTTTTCACAAGTTTGTTTTGCTTACTTTTAACACACCTGTTCCTTATTTAATTTAATCCATATGCACAATGAATAAATAATGTTGGAGAATAGAACAATGCTTAACTCAAGGTAACAATATTTATTGCCTGAACAAATTATTTCTAAAAATTATCATTGTAAGTAATTCAACCTCTGCTCAAAAAGCTATTGATTTTATAACATTGCACTGTAAACATGTTAGTATAATCTGGGTTTTTTAAGGCTTACAGCAGTACTTTTATTCAGTTTGTTCAGATGCACGTATCTGTTTAAACAGCACCACTGAAGTCAAGAGACCAATAGGAGTGCAAAATGAAGCTTCAGTTAATACAGAAGCAATGACACCACAAGGAAATTGTCAGTTTCTGTACCCCCACAAGGATGGGTCAGACCTCAAGGTTCAGATATACATGGAGAAGTGATGAATGACAGCCTCTGGACTGCACTTGGTTAGAGTCTGAGCCCAGCACAGGGCTGGGAATCCAGCAGTGCCTTCAGCGCTTGTCTGACACCATCAACGGCAGCAAACTCCAGAAAGAGCCATGCACTGCTGATGATTTTGCTTTTCCGCCCTGACTATCCTGCAGCACAGAGAGCAGCCACACTAGGAAGCAGTAATTGATGGCTTTGATTTACAAAAGAACAACCGTGGGCGGTTGTCTAGTCTAGGGACAAGCCCTTGTGGATGTGAAAACTGTGTCCTCTCAGTAAAAAGCGACTTCACAGGAGTGTGAAGTTTTGTTGTTTTTTATTTCTTCTGTAGAAGAGAAAATATGTTTGTAGACACAGGCAAAAGAACTTGCCACTACGTCCAATTTTTTGCAAATCCTGTAATTTATTTTAAAAATTCTTCTAAGTTTTGCTTTTTGATTTTTTATTTGCATCTTTATTTTAATATATAAACAATAGTTAAAATTACTTAATGGAAAGCAAAATGGCCCAGTCTTTCTCTTTGTGTCTTTGGTAATATTGCCTAGACGTCCACAATCTTTGGAGATTTGGAGAATCACAATAACCCTAATGGGAAAGTACTCCTGTGTCCATTTTAGAAACAAACTAACTGAGCCACAGTTAGTTTACCACAGGTGGTATTAAGTAATTGGCTCAAGTTCATGAACTAACATATGGTAAATCTGGGATTCAAATCCTGCCATTTCTACCAGATCCTGCTATAGTGATTCCATTCTATTAGTTTTCTCTTACCTTAGCAATAAATAGTGTTTAAAGTATTAAATATTATATACCTCTGAAAATTAGTAAATGATGAGTTCTCTGGTAAAATTTTCATTGTTTGGTAGCAGTGATTGGCTTGAAATAAAGCAAAAAATTTTCTCTAAAGCTCTACACACAATTTAAGAAGTACCTAGTCACAGACCCGTGCTGAAGCTACTTTTGCTTTAGCTGAGATTTGACTAAGTAGCAAATGCCCAGATCCAAGTTCTAATATATGATGCCTTAAATAATATCATGTGTGTGGATGAGTCATCAACTCTCTTATGCCCTTCTGTCACTAGTGTTATTGATGGAATGGAAGGTTGACATCAATGATTGTTAAGGCCCACACACTGTTGTTTTTCCCCAGGGGAAGAATCAATTGAGGATGGGGAGAATCCACACCCACTGGGATTTTCATCATATTGCTTGGGCTGATTCATGTATTTTTTTAACTAATGCATTTTGCCACAGTAATGCTATGGTGCCTATTACAGTGTGGTCGGATGGCCCCTACTTAAGCCTCCTGTAATCATGGATGGGGCTGAGTCTGGCATTTATGATTGGTTTGTTGTCTGGCTCTGGGATTAGTGGTGTGAGTTCGGCATCCACCCAGTGGTGGAGCCAACATACAGTGTAAGGATGAGAAGGTGTGTCAGCCCTCTCTCTTGCCGGCTTGTACCTCACTGTTTGGTGGCTGCCATGAATGGCTACCTTGCCATACCACACTGCCTTGGAGCCAGCTGAGTATGGACTAAAACCTCCAAGAACTGTAAGAAATAAACCATTCCTTCCTTAATTTTGGGCATCAGGTGTTTTGTCTCAGCAATGAGAAAAAAATAACCAAGAGAGTGCCTATTCTATATTTTTCTTCTCTCAAAAGGCCCTGGTGCCTTATGTTCTACTGTAACTCTTTGAACTGCAGGCCAAGTTTGGCTGACCCCTCATGGAGCACCTATATCTTGGCATCTTCATGTTCCCTCTTTGACTTCAGCTTCCCTTGACTGTCCACTGCTCTAGTCATGCTACAAGCATCATCCCAGCTGCAGCAAGAGGCACAGAACAGTGTTGATTTGTCTTGGCTAAGATGCAACCAAGTATTATTTTTACAGTCTGGAATTTCCAGATAAAGAGAGTAATTATCCCTCACAACTCTCAGCTACCTATCGCTGTCCAAGAATCTTTGATTCTTCACAGCACAGTAAAACCTCTTGACTTGGCTTTTCAGCATCCTTCATTCCAGGTAAGGTGATTACAAAGGGCCAACCATTCAATTAACTTCCAAGGCTGTGAGGTCTCAGATTCTCATTCTTTTTCTTGACTGTTTTATTTAGTATCTTTGGGAAGGTAAACAGTGAGTCACCACCAAGGTTTCTGGGGGAATGATATAAAATTGGTTTTTGAGGTGTATTTATTTCCCTTACAAGAAGGAGGTAAAACAATGTTGGAAATTTCAGAGGAACAGTAAGAGGCTGTCTAATTTCACAGATTTTAGATTTGGGTGCAAACTATTGAGTGACAATAATTAATTGGAAAGAATAGGAGCAGCCATCTATGATTATGCTTGTACAAAGTTTTCAGTTAAATTTTAATCAACAGTCATCTTTGGTTGGGTTTTCCTTGTTCTCCTTCCTTTAGCACTAAGCAATTACACCAGTTGGAGATTATTTTATTTTTCTAAATATCTGTTACTGGTTTATTTATAAATTCACCAGATATTAATACTTAGCAAAATGTTTGAGCATCTTATCAAAGCAGATACAGTAAAAGTAAATAATAACATGAAAAATCTTCAGCATCACTAGCTTTTAGGGAAACGCCAATTAAAATCACAATGTGGTACTGTTACTCACCTAGTAGAATGATTTAAAAACTGAAAATACTTAGATCTTTGATCCATTTTGACTTTAGTTTAGTGTATGGTGATAGGCATGTATCTAGTTTTAGTTTTGGCGTGTGGAAAGCCAATTTTTCTAGCACCATTTATTAAAGAGGCTATCTTCCAGTGATCATATTTGGCCCCTTTGTCAAAGATAAGGTGGCCGAGTGTCTTTTTGGTTGTGTCTGTATCTTGTAATCTGTTCCATTGATGCTCAGGTCTGTTTTTTTTTTTTTTCACCAGTACCATGCTAATTGTATCACAGTAGGTTTGTAGTATAATTTCAAGTCTGGAATTGTAATGCCTCCTGCATTGGCTTTGTTGTCCAGGATTACCTTTGCTATTCTCTATTCTGTTTCCAAATAAACTTTAAGAATGTTTTCTCTAGACCTCTGAGGCATGCTAATGATATTTTGATCAGGATTGCATTAAATCTGTATAACAGTTTGGGGAATATGGCCATTTTCACAATGTTGGTTCTTCTGATCCATGAGCAAGGAATATCTTTCCATTTTCCGATGTACTCTACAATCTCCTTTTTCAGAGTGCTGTAATTTTCAATACATGCATCTTTAACATCCTTTGTTGGATTGATTCCTAAGTACCTCATTTTTTTGGATGTTATTGTGAAAGGTGTTGTTTCTCTAATTTCTCTCTCAGTGAGTTTGTTGTTTGTGTACAGGAATGCTACTGAGTTTTGAATATTGACTTTGTATTCAGCAATGCTGCTGAATTTGCTTATTAACTCTAGTAAACTTCTGGTGGAGCTTTTGGGGTCTTCTATATAGAGTATCAGGTCATCTGTGAGGAATGTTAGTTTAACTTTTTCCTTTCCTATCCTTATTCCTTTTATTTCTCTCTCTTGTCTGATTGCTTTGGCTAACGTTTCCAGAACTATATTAAATAGGAGTGGTGATAGTGGACATCCTTGTCTTGTTCCTGATTTTAGGGTGAAAGTTTTCAGTTTTTGTCCATGTAGTATGATGTTGGCTGTTGGTTTGTCATAGATGACTTTTATCAGATTGAGGTAGAGACCATTTAAGTGCTTGTAAAGATGTGGAGCAGCTGGAACTCTAATAGATTTCCTTTGGAAAGCAATTTTCCAAAATCCTATTAAATCAAACACATGCTTATAATTTGACTCAGGGATTTCACACCTAAATATTTGCACAAATAAAATAAATAATAACACAAAGATCTAGGTAATTTGATATCTCCCCAACTAGAAAAAATCCTAATGTTCTTCAACTGAGACATGAGTAAACTTTGTTGTGTTCATACCATGGAATATTAATAAGCAATAAAAAGAATTGAACTACAAACACAATTACACTAATTCTCAAACTGCGATATACTAAGTGAGAAAGAGAGACTCAAAAAGTTACATACTGTATGTGTGTTTCCATGGAATGGAATTGAAACCAATCATAGCAATGCAGCATGAGAAATTTGGGGTGTGATGAAACTATTATACAGCTGAATTATGGTAGTGGTTACACTAAGGCATAAAATTTTTAAAATTCACATACAAAGGAGAGTTTTCCTAGGTGTAAACTAATCCTTTAAAATAAAAGATAAAAGATAAGTGTACTATATATAAGATGTTGTTAGTGTTCCAAAAGTAGTAAAGAGAACCGATTTTTACTTGCTAGGATCTTATATCCTCATTATGTGCTCACTTTGTCCTCTGCCCACTGTCAGCACAAATTCATGTTCTTTCATATTTTGCCCTCTTTAACCTTCTAAACCAATTCTCCTCTCCAATTCATTTTCGATGTTGCTGCCAAAGGAATCTTTTCAAAATGTACAAGGGCTGATAAAAATATTTAATATTTAAATTTAAAAGTTCATTACAGTAAATGACACATTACCACTAATCTCCCTCATAATATTTCCTTTCTCTTCAAACACACTTATCCCATAATTCTTGCTACTTCATGAAGCAGTTCTGAAAGTCCTCTTCCCTGAGTGTTTTTACAAGTTGTGAAAAAACATAGTGAATGCCATGGTTGAGTATTATCCAACAAAACAACAAGTTCATAAAAACATTTCAGTGTTCCACACTCACCTAATTTGCTGGATCTGACAGGATATGATTCCTGGATCTTCCTTAAAATCAAAATAATCATAAAAGGTAAATGTTATGAATTGATTCAAGACACCGAGACAGTCACAACAGTGTAACTAGAGATACTCACTAAACAGGACTTCTAGAACTGCTGCAGAAAGTGGCAATAATGACGGGATAAGCGTTTTTGAAATGAGAGGGAATGTTTTTGTGGGAGATAACTGGCACTGTGTGTTTGACAGTAATAAGTTATCTGTAAACTTTCACCATATCCTTTGACCACACCTTGTAAATACATTTATGTTTCTTCCTTGTGACAGTGAACAGTGTGCACGATTTCTGGCCTCCTAGACTATTTAGAATACCTTTGTTTTCTTGGAATCTCCCTCATTATGGGTCTTACCCACTGAGGTTGAAGCTAGAAACTCACATTTTAGCCTCCCTTGCAGCTATGGTACTAGCTGAGACTGAAGGTCTAATAAGACTGATTTGACAGAACACTGTGACGAAGAAGGCATTGTGTGGGAGCTCTTTTCTTTTGGGGGTGACAGACATGGCTTTCTTGAAGCACCGGTAGAGGTCTTGCCAACATGTGCTCAGGGTCATTGATGTGGTTGTCGGGGTGTGTGTTCAGCAGAGGTGATCGTGGTTTTCACTAGACCCCTTAAGTCTGAATTCATATTGCTCTCAGGGTGTCTCTGAATCTGAGAACTGAATATCCTTGAATCTAAAATTATTTTCTCTTTAAACAAGAATGTTTACCTTTTTCATTTGCTTATTTGGCCTCTAAGCCTCAGCTAATACTGCTTCAGTGACTTCCCATCGTCTTAAGGAAAAAAATCAGTAATTTTATCAGTGGCATCTATGACCTTCAACATACAGCTCCAGTGTAACTTCCAGTCTCCCCTGTTCTCATGTGTCCTATTGTTTTGTCACCCTGGGCTTGTAATTTACCCAACCTCACTTTGTCTTTTATGCCTTTATGAGTGGTAGATATTCTCTTTGGTATATTTTTTCTAGTGCTTTTTCGTCACTTTGCTACCCTCTTCTCATGTTATACTTGTTCACCCTTTAGCTGTTTTCATCCTTCAAAATGCATCTCAAACATTATTAGCATAGATGCCCTTTGCAAAGCCTACCTGGAGAGCTTTAACATGGTCTCCATGCCTCCAGCTTTTTGATTATTCTTCCCTGTGAAGTTTTGCTCATATGTATTTATTGAATAATACTAAGCAAATTTTGTATGACAGATAAAGAGGTAAAATCTGAGCGATAGTAGGGGCTAATCAGGTAATGACTGGAGCACAGTGCGTTCCCACAGAGATCAGCATGGAAAAACTTGTAGGTGGGCTCTTGGAGAGTGCGAACATCCACAGGAGGGCAAAGTAATAGCTAGGGCTGGAGATCTAGTATGACCACTTGAGTTTTCTGTAAGCAGTTTGAGGTAGGCAGCAAATCTCACTCCTTTCTGTGTCTCTAGTACAGTCTATCCAGGCACAGGGTAGATTGTCACTGAAAGTTTGTTAAACTAAAAACTGAATGACCAGATGCTATCTCTTCTCAAGACTTTTATCTGATACTTGAATCAGAAGGGGAACGTTTAGGCTCAATTTCTTGTTCATCAATACAGGGTCTCCTGTATATAGGAAACATCTTTAATTATCAAGCAAACTTTCCCATTTACTCACCCTAGAAAGCCAGCTTTGCACTAATATAGTAGTGTTAGATCAACTTCAGAAGTATTTTCTTGGATAATTATTTAGGTGCCATCAGTGTACTCAGCTTTAAAAGCCTATTAACAAATACCTCCAATCTGCTTTTTCATCTGATCATGTCTTCATACCAGCCTCAGAAAGCAGCTGATATGTCTTAACGTCATAGCTCAGACAAAAAGAGGCAAAATAATTTTCTAATTATGACACAAAAATTCAGTATCATAATTAGGAGTTATTCTTTTCCAGGCTTCTCTTTCACAACCAATGGTTATCTTTTGGTAAAAGAAGTATCAAATAGAACAAGGGCTGCATGTAGTCGTGTGAGCAACTCCAATAGCCCTAAATCCACAGCACACAGAAAACAAGTTTCCTGTTGAGGTATAACTGGAGGCACTGAGCTTCAATATTATCCACAGAGTTTGGAATTAAATGCATGCCATCGCTGCTTTGGACAGCTCTGAAAATTCCCTTCTACCATCAGATAGCAATATCTTTCCTTTGATTTGGTACCACAGTTAAGCTGAATTTTAATCATCTGCTTAATGCTTAACTTCACAGAGAAACAGACTGAATATTAGGAATATCTTTCTGATGTTTTCAATGAACCAGAGGCACAGATTTTGCTGTCATCTTCAGCCAAGGACAAATTGTAATTGGCTAGGCTAGCAAATTGCTTCTTCTTATTGGAAATTGCCATTGGCACATTAGATTGAAAACACAACTCTTACTGTATGGATGTGATATGGTTCTTCACTGTGCAGCTGTAAGTGAAAAGTTGTTTTTCTAAACTAATTTTTATAGAGATAATTCAGTTTGTGATACTGAAGGATATAAATTTGGGAGATTACTGGAGATGATTCAGCTTTCATTTTTTTTTTTTTTTGTTCAACTCCTGCAATTGCCTTTTTTCCTTCCCTCCTTAAGTGTGTGATGGTACATCCATCTTGCTGGGAGCATACTCAGAGGATATAAATGAGCAGTCTTCCTTAAGAGGGAAGTGAGAATTGAAAGGAGGAATACGCCATCATCACAAACATTGCCCCCAGATGACAGACATGGGACTCTATATTGGCACCATTAATCATGGTGGGGCCTGTGGCTGTCTACTACCCAGCTTTCAATAAGACACACGCCTATGTGTCTACGAGGCTCATTTCTGGGTGTTAAAGATTGTTGGCAATAGGAATCTCTTCACTAGTCCAAACACAGGTACTCAGAACTATTTTCTAATTAAAAATAGAGTATTACAAGTTTCTGAAGCAGAATGAAATATTCTTTGGGTGCAACCAGTCATTTTTGATTTATTAGTACATGTTTGCATTATATGTAGTTTATAGTCATTGTGGGGTGTGGGTGTATGTATACAATACAGCTTAAATCATCTTGGGGAACAAGTACATGTACATAATACAGCCTGATTTTTTAAAAATCCTCTTCTTCTCCTTTCTCATCTCCCTCTCTCCTCCTCCAAATACTCTTTTTCCATTTTCATTCTTATTGATGATATTAATATTATCTCATGTTTATGACATATAATATTTACATTCATTTAGGTTATTAGGTTTCTGTACATTGTGTATCTTTATTCTACTTATTTTCCTTTCACCTTCCCCTCTTCTTTGTGCACCTTCTCTGGAATTCCAGCCATTCTATACTCCTCAGCGAAAATCATTAGCTAACCATACTAAGCCAGCGATGGTCACACTTGAACATGTACTATTGACTTTTTCATAACTCCTTACTTTCTTCTGCATCTGTATCACAGATAAGCATTATGATACATCAGAAGTGACAAAGTTTGGAAGCAGATTGGCTATGCAGATCAGGTTTTGCTAACATTGGGACAAAATTGTGTGATAATGGAAATTTCCCATGAAATTTGGTGTTTGTCAACATCTAAGGACAAAAAGAAATATGAAGGGTTAAGTTTCATAGTGCCATCCTAGGATCTTAGGTTATAATCTTTTTAGCTATGACCTTTTAGCCCGTGAGCTTTAATGTCAGATTGCTGGGATTTCTGCCTGGGCCTCAGCACTTAGCACTGTGCTGCTGTGCAGACTTGAGCAATATATTTGTCCTTATTTTCCTTATCTCTGGAATGGAGATGCCAATAGTGTCTGCTTCATTTTTGTGAGAATTAAATAATACCTTCCAGATATTTACCATATAGTGCCTGGCATACGGCAAGGGCTCAATAGGCATTTTCTTGATATTTTAACATATCTACAAATGGAAGGTAGATGGCTCTAAATCCCAGTCCTATGGTTGGGGTTTGGTTTAACTATGATCAGTCTTTCTGATGACCAAAGCTGCCTACCTGTTGTTCCTAGAGTGTTTTGCAAGTATTTGGAGCTAAGTGAACTTTTACTGCCCAACATTATTGTTGGTATGATGTCTGTAGGACGAAGGGGGCCAAAGAAACATTCAAGAGGTTTACTTAGTTAGACAAACTATGGGATGAGTGTGTGTGTGAGCATGCATGTGCGTGTGTGTATGTGTGTGTAGGGCGAGGTTAAATGTCTGTAAGGTGTGAAATTGAAGATCATTAACTTAGAATGTTTTCGTGGTATGGGTTGATTATTTTAGTTAAAAGTTAAGTGTTATTGAAGAATTAAAATGTGAAATTCTTAGACTTTGAGGGTATGGAAATTATAACACCAAATCATTAAGTAACAAAAGGGTTGAGATTGATCTATGCAGACTGATCATCAATTACACAATACTTATATAGATATAGATAGGAGCGGAGCAGTGTAATTATTTGCTAACCTGAATGATGGATTATAGGATCCTTGAGAGAAAGAGCATAGGTTTGTCACTGAACCCACAATGTTGGCCTAGTCCTGGGGAGGTAGTAGGCATTCAATAAGCATTGATTAAAAGAATTAAAGAATAACTAGGGCTTGAAAGGAAGGATTCCCTGTAAGTCAAATGGAGGCTATGAGGGATCAAATAGTTTTGACCTGTTCTTGGAAGAACTCATCCTGCCATCACTACCATTGTATACATGGAAGTAAATCTGTTGTGATATTTGTATTCTCTTGGGAAGTTATCAATTCTGTTTTTTATGAGTAGATATCACCTTCTGACTTGGAAGTAATTCATATAACAAATCTAGAAATGGACTAAGTTTATACAGAGGTCTGGAGCATCATTACATCATTGCTAGTTATACTTTATCCAGTATGAGATTAAGTTTCTTTATAATGGTGACTAATTCAGAGGCTCAAAGGTGCTGCCAGGTCCCTCCACTGTACTTTAGAATCATCAACTCATTTTCCTAGTAAATATCTATTTTTATCATGGACATTCTAGAGTCGGTGTATGAAAGTGTCTAAATTTGTGAATGAATGAAACAGACTTGGTTCAGAACAGAATTTATAGGCAGGGTGCCTGTACTTGTGAGCAACAAATTTAAAGGCATTGATGCTCCCTTTGAACAATGAATCAGTGGTTCTTCCACAGTACATTGTCAAGGGGACAGTTAAGGCAGAATTTTTATGCATAAACATTTTAAATTGCCTGAACCTGTCTCCTTAATGATGAAACAATAATATTAATGAACCTGAGATGGCACAGAAGTTTCTCTCAGAAAATGTCTGTGTCCTCTAGAAATGGACACACTTTAGGAAGTCTGTGCCAGGT
This sequence comes from Dasyprocta punctata, assembly GCA_004363535.1. Classification (NCBI taxonomy): domain Eukaryota; kingdom Metazoa; phylum Chordata; class Mammalia; order Rodentia; family Dasyproctidae; genus Dasyprocta; species Dasyprocta punctata. The sequence goes on along the minus strand of RJWM01006283.1, from coordinate 70,081 downwards.
CTAGGATGATAATGAAAGCTACATCAAACACATTGTTCTGATCCAAGTCACAGAAGTAAAGCTGGAATTTCCTAGTGGTTAATGGTATGAAAATTTCATGGACAATGGGCTGGAAAATTTTCCACGTATTCACCTTGTGAGATCATGCCGCTTTCTTTGTTCCTTTTGGGTTCAAGTTAAAACTTAATGAACACTTTAGCTAATTGGAACTGGTCCAATAATTCAGAGATCAAGAACAATGAACATTTTTAATGACAATAATCACATTTAAAACCTGTAATTTCCTACCTTTCTTTTTTATGATAATGAATATTCATATTGGTGAAACTCTGCTGGAGAGGTTAAAACCTGTCTGTTTAAACTCGTGCTGCACAATTTGAACTGTTCTCTCATCTGTAAAATGAGAGCTGGATCAGATGATTGCCTGATGTCCTTGGCTCTGACATCCTAAGGGTCTAAGATTTTACGTCCCGTGAATCTTCATTTCTCTGGATATCTGTAGCACCAGGAAAACATGCACTGGTGGGATGATGATGTATTCACCTTTATAAGACTGAGGAGTCTTTAACTAGTTGATTGATTGACTAACAATAAGACTGTATTTTCATTATGTGCATACTTTCAACTGCCTTTGTTGCTCTTCACAGTATATTGACAATTATGAGGGCCCAGTAATGCTGACACCATTAATTTGAAACACGTCAAAGGAAAGCACCTTGAAGATTCTCTCTTCCTTTCTACCCTCAAGTTCTTGCCATTTCCCTCTTCACTATTTAGTTGCCTGATTGACTCTAAGAATAAAGAGCTTTGTATTTCTGTGTTGCAGACCTATTTCTCACTATGTATACATTATTATAATGTTCATAGTTCAAGTTCACTCAATTTAAATCATTGAGTCATAAAATCTGAAGGTTGGAAGTTATATCTGTTCTGCTATTTCATTTAGTTCTCTGAGACTTTCTCTTCATTGTGGCATGTGGCTTGAGATTTCAGATGCAGATGCCAGCAGCGCTAACAAATGCTGCACCCTGGGTGCTCCTGTAGACTGTCACTGCAGTCGGCCAGCATTCTGAAGATAGTTGAGTTTCTTTCAGTCAGAGGGGATGAAATGTAGCTCTGGGATGGGGTACATCTTCTGTTCATCTCTTACAATTGGTGTTGACTGGTGTGGGAGAAATGAGGTGTACTACGCGATAACATGAGATTCAATTGAAATCCTGAGAAGATGGGCCTTAGCTCTGTAAAAATTTGCATGGAGAAATGTCTCAACTGGTTCTCCTTTGCAAATCATTTTCTTTAACCTGTCATTTACAGGTTCAGAAAGACATTTTAGATTAGGAGACAAAGGACAAAAATATAAATATTGTTGAATTTCCTTTAAAATACAAAGTCTAAAAAATGTAGTGAGATGATATCCTATGAAAAGGAAATGTAAATCTTAAGTTTACGTTTCTATCTTTAAAAGATAGAAATAAAGCACAAGAGTTTCAGTTGCAGACACTTGCTTATTATATTTTGAGTGGTAGATAACATAAAGCTAGTCTGCCTTGACAAGCTTTCCTAAGAGAGGCAATGTGTACATATATTTTTAATGTGTTTGAACATAAACACAAGATGGAAAAAATAAAGCAGGCATCACTGTAGCCATGTTTTCTTTTTCTGTTGCAAAGAAATATAATTATATTTTGTAAGATGAAACAATCTGATTATGCATTGTGACTTTTTTTTATAAAGTAGCAGAATGTAATATTTACAAAGGTGATGAAGATATATGTGTCAAAGTGTAGTCAAACATGACAGCCATTAAATGCTTGGCTGGAAAATGATCATTAATTACACAGGACATTAGATGCAGTTGGATTGAGAAGGATTATTGGGCAATTTAACCAAATTATTCTCAAGGCTAGATTTATGTTTTGCCAGTAAATACAATCCAAATGTGCATTTTTCTGCTATACTCAGACCTTGGGTACTAACAAACTTAAGTTTGCCTACTATCCCCTTTGAAAACAGGTTGTGTCTCTTTGAAAAGAGCATTTTTGTGGTACTGAGGCTTTGTCTGGGGAGTGTGAACTGTCAGAATGGTTACTGATGCTTAAAAATAAAAAGCTCACAAACACTCCCTATGTAGGAGGGCTGATGTTGTGGAGCAAGCAATACGGGAACAGCATGAATAGACAGAGGTTTGTGTCAACTTTGTGTCTTAGGCTCTGGAGCAGAACACCTCTTTCCTGGAAGGAATTAGAACAAAACAGCCCTCCAAACCGGAGGCTCCAAAAGAATTATGGTCTAGTGAATACTAAGAGAACAAAAGTAATATTATTAGCTAAAATGTGGTGTGCTAAGCACTATCCACCTCAAGTAATCTTTGCAGTGACCTGATGAGTTAAATAGCAGCTCTTTTTCCTTTTCCTTTCTTTCTCTTCCTTTTCTTCCCCTTGTTTCCTTCTCTTCCTTCTCTTCCTCCTTTTCCTCCTTCTCTGTCTCCTTCTCTCCATCCTCCTTCTTCTTTCACTTTCCCTGTCATGCCTTGAGAGGCTAGGTGACTTGTTCAAGGTCATACAGTTACTATGTGAACCAAGGCCACATAGTTGCCAGGGTGGCTAACTAAATGTTTGCTTGTGATTTTTTTGGAAAGAAGCATAAAAAGATTTATTAGGCAGAACTCCAAAAGTCCATGCTCAAAAATGTAATTTGACTCTTCAGGAGAAAGGCACATTTTATCCTCGGACTGAAAATGTCTATGTGATTTTGGTAGTGTAATTTGTGAATCTATAGAAAATTTGCACTTGATTTACAGGAGAAAATTGATGGCTCACGCACAAGTAAAAAGATTACGGCTCATTTTACAGGTGAAAATATAGTTTGCATATGATTGAAGAATTTACTGGGGTACTTGACTTTCAATGCTAAAACCTGGACAGTCATATTAGGATGGAGTTGATTACCCTAAAAGTGATACTTCTAGGACCCAGTATCAGAGTCTGAGATATTTTTTTCATGCTAATTCCTTTCTTTCCAAGTCAGAGTCAGGTTTAGCATAAGAAGGAAATGGATACAAGCAACAAGAACCTGGAACAAGGGGATCTATGTTCAAGGCTTAGCTACAATGCTGACCAGAATGAGCAACATGAACTTACTGTTGAATTAAGGGTCAGTGAGTTTAGAGTCTGGTCAAGAACATACAGGTGTAGGACTAGGAGGTGTAGTTCAGAGGAAGAACACTTGGCCTAATGTGCAATGCTCTTGGTTTACCTCAGCCCCAATATAGAAACCAGTGGTATCAATGTTCATGATTTATTCCATTTGTTACCTTTGAAACTAATGCAATATTAAACAACAATAATAGATGATAAAAAAACAGTGGGATTTTATACCAATGCCTTTTTAGAGGGTTTGTATATCCCTGAGAATGGTTCTAGTGGGTGTCTTGTTGTACTCTGACCCAGGAAAAGGGTGGCTGCTGGGTTGATGCACGTTGGACCCTGTGTGGCATTTCAGTGACTAAATTGGTATGGAATATTGCTGGACAGGAGAGAGACTCTAGAGTTCACTGTGTATCCACTCATTCTACTCCTTTGTTTATTTTGTTTGCTTGATCACTTGGCAAGTTGACTTACATTTTATGAACCTCGTTTTGTTTTTTATTCTTTAAATGGGGATTAAAATCATTAGGAGTGTTTTAGTTTGTTAACACAGCTATCATGAAATATGTTAGACTGAGTGGATGCTAAACAACAGACATGTCTGTTGGTGCTGCTTCTAAGGTTTGCCTTTGGTCTCTTTTATACGAACCCTAGTGTCCTTCATGAAGGCTCTGTTCTATGCCCTAACCACCTCCCAAAGGCCCATTTCCTAATATCATCATAAATTCTCAAAGACCATAAACAAGTATAGCAGAGCTCAGAATTAAAGAGTAAAGATTAGAAATAATGTACACTAAATTTATAACACATACTAGGGCCTCAACAAATGAGAGCTACCTATATTCCTACAGATTTTGAAACATAGAATTCAAAATGGAGGATTGAAATCTTCATTTTTAAAAATTAAAAGTATTTCTTAGAGTTGAATTCATCATTTTAGCCCAAGGCTGACACCTTGTGGAATACTCTGATACTCATGAGCTTATTTCTTAGTCTATGTATTGTATTAAATTCTCTCTGGAGGCTGTGGATTAAAGGAAAAATACTAGCTATTTAAGTCAAAGAAAGACAGGCAAAGCAAAAAGAAGATTAACTTAATTTTTGGAACACTTTTGGGAGATTACTATTGCTATTATTACTTATTTGTTTATTTAGTGTTTTCCAAGCAAAAATATCAATTCAAAATTTTAAGGCTTCCTTCTCCCCTTATGTCAATTATCCAACTCTCAAATCTTATTCAAATCCTGGCATAAATCCTCCTCCTCCACATCCATCTCCTGAACAGTTACGTGCTCAGTACTCACCCATCTGAGGGCTCACTGTCAGATCACACTGATCAGAGCAGCACCATCACATGCAGGCAAAGTGCAAAATGAAAACGTGGGACCCTGTCTTCAAGAACCATTAAGACTTTCAAGACAGCAACGGAAAGCACTAAACCACTTGCAAAACACTGCTAAGCCTGGGCCCTCTCTGATGGTCTCTTATTAATTACTTTTAAAAATACTTTTCTGTTTCTGGAATGCAGTTTCTTTGCTAAAGGAGCAAAGTATCATTTTTCCATATTATTCTAATTGCTGAAACTGTTTCTCCCTTTTTCAAAGCCTTTCGCTTAAAGGAAAGTAGGCATAAATTCTACTTAGGTAACATTTTCACATAAAGGAGCTTAAGGAAGATAATCTGGATGTGGGACAGGAGCTAAATGATAGGTGACCTACTCTGTAGTTGAACCATTGTAATCAACCTTCTTCATTTACTTATAATTTGTATAGTTTTTTTGGGGGGGAAGATTTGGAGGGTTCCTAAAGTAGATTATGGCAAAGCTACCTTACCCATAATCCACCCTGTGTAGGGCCTAGGCTTGACTTTGAACCACCTTGATGTATGCTCTTTTGGATTCAGACTTCTGTAAGGGAATCAAAAATCATTTCTTGGAAGAGACACCAATGGTGGAGACTGGCCAACAGAGCACTGACCTTGGTTCATAATGACCATTTAATTTGAATCAAAATTACATAGGATTTTGACAGGATCACTTACTACTGCACTTCGATGCCTAGCAAGTGCTAAGTATCTATTGATTCAGTGGAGCTAAGGATCTCCAAGTAGTTGTTTAGTTAGTTGTGAAACCAGTTGTTATTGATCATGGCTGTTTTCCAAGCCAGATCTGGCAGACATTTATGGGGCACAAGTTGAGTTGTGTGGCTAAAACAGATAATTTCAAATGATAGACATTAGGGGCTTTCTCTCTTCTGCTTCGCCTCATTTCTAATTTAAGCTTTACGCTCCAGTAATGTTGACCTACCTGTGGCTTGCAGGACACATCTGTTTCTGTGTCACCTCCACACCTTTACCTGGGTTGTCTCCTCTGCTTGAGTTGCCCTTGTATAGTCCCATCTTGCCAAGATCTGCCCATCCTTTTAAGATAAGTTTCAAGAACAATCTAGCTCACTCATTGTCATTGTGTTATTGTTGTTGTTACTGTTATTATTATCACCACTACATGAGAACATAAGAGAAAGAAGTTTATTAAGGGTTCATAAGGATTGCAATCTGCGAAGCAGTAAATTCAGGCACCCTTGGGTCTACACTTTGATGTTGCTCAAAATGGAAGTCATATTTAAAACTTAAAACAAACAGAAAAGGCAAGCGAACTCCCATCAGTTGTTTGTAAGGACTTTGGATTGGTGCCGGCAAAGGATATGTTCCATTAGTTGGTAACAGTCTCTGGGCAGTTTCTCAGAATGGGAGAGGAATGTTTCAGTGGAGCAGTTTTGCAGAAAACAGCAAGCAATGTTCCCGGCAGTGGTGATTTGGTGTATTCCAAGAAGTCAGTTTACATCTTGGTATGTATGGGCAAGCAGCAGGGTAAAAAGTTTGGGTATGGATGTTCCTGACAGCTCATCTAACCAGCTCCTCTTCACTGCATTTTGAGTGCTTTGGATTAAAATTATTCCTTTCTTTCCAATAGACATTTGCAGACTAAGAGGGAATTTGAGGCCTCTGGCTCAAGTAGTCCCACCTGAGCTTGAACAAGGTGCTTCTCTGTCTTCTTGTTCTGGTCCATGCAGTAAACAAGTAGACAAGTAACCTTTTCACAGTTGATCCAGTGCCACATCTTTCACACATTTGTGCTTATCATTGGTGACTATGGTATTGTAAAAATGGTCCCCAGATTAATGCTGAAGTTCTATCTAGTATCCTAGAGTAAGAGAAGATAGATGTTGCCATCTCAAACTTGGACTTCCAAGTCTCCAGAACTGTGAGAAATAAATTTGTCTTCTTTATAATTTACTCAACTCTGTTTTGTTATAGCAGCAGGAATGGACTAAGACACTGTGCTAGGAAACTGCAGGGAGTTAGCTGTTTCTTTGTGGGAGAAGGGGATGGATTTTGGAAATTACTTTTTTCCCCCCAGTTCTCACAATAAAATGCATGGCATGAATATTCCGCATTTTTGCATCCTTCCTGTATAGAACAGGTCAATTCCAGACTAAGAAGCATGTAGAAATGCAGTAGTTGGAGTTAATATGAAACTTGGCATCCCTTGGTCCCTGCAAGGTAGAAAGGCTTAGGACTCTTATTGCCATGATAACAAAAAGAAAGAGATCATTTGTTAAATTTCTCCTTATAAGTGTTATTAGGATAATAAGCTTTCTACCAATTTGGACCTTTAGAACTGCTGTTGAAACTTTTTTCCTGGTGGTTAGTAGGAATCAAAATAAAGAAAGGAAAAGTTAGATGATTTTAATAGGAGTGAAAAGTGAATTTATGCAATATTGATATTTCTTGAGTCTAATGAACTGTCAAATGAAAAGGTTTTGCTAAAGGTCTTTAAAGATCCTTTCCAACAAGAAACTATGGTGTGAATTTCTTTGATGTTGCCCCAAATTATCTGCTAATATCTGTAGTAGTTTTCTATTATGGACTTGATTTATTTTATTACACATTTACTTAACTAAGCAAAGCTTTAAAGTGTATTATTCACACACTGGGAGCCATAATTATTTGCCAGAAGAGGTGCAGCAATACGGGCAAACATTGTGTCTTCACAGTGTCCACCAATAGGCCTCCTCAGGACTTGTACAGGAATCAAAACAATATGTCCAGGACCAGGTGAAAATGTACTTGCAACTTAGACTAGGTGTTATGGCTTATGCATTGTGTCAACTTGAGAAGTCTAGAAGCTTAACTAAGTGATTCAGCAGCTCTACATCCTGGGGTGTAGAGAACAAGCAATTACAGTTTTAGGATATTGTTCATTGTGTCAATCTGAGAAGGTCAGACAGAACTTTAAGTGATTCAGCTGGAAGCCAGGGTCCCTAGTTTGTAACATCCTCAGCTTGTGCAAGAGGAGGGCAGGCAGATGGTGTGAGTGCTACCCTCATCCCAGGGGAGCAGCCTGCATACTATAAAAGGCAAATGAGGAGGGACCAATTACTGATTCTTCGGAGGAGCTCCAGTCTTCGCCTTCAGCTTGAATGTGGTCTCCTGGCTTCTGGCACAGATTGTTTGACTTCTGCCTGGGGCTCTTCAGGCTTTGTTGTAGACTCTAGCCTTCATCATAGACTCTTCAGCCTTCATTGTAGATTCTTCAGTGTTTCATCATAGACCCATCAGCCTCCTGATACGGACTTGCGTGGGACACTTCAGTAAGCTCCAGCCCTTGGGCTGGACACTCCAGCCTCTAGCATGCAGACATTCTCTTCACACTCCCTTACTCAACTTTGTGGCTGACCATTGTAAGCCAATCTTGTAATGTCTTATGCAGTTGTATATCTTGTGTTTTATCTGTTTCTCTAGTAAACCCTGACTGATACACTAGGCAAAGCTACCACCCTGAGTACTAGAATTCCAGGCAAACATCCTTGCCTTACAAAGGTTCCATGCTACTTTGAGTCCAAGTTAGCTGCAGTGGCTCAGTAAGGCAAGGATGAGAGGTGACTAAAGGTTTTAAAAGCAATCTTCTTTGTATAAGCGTATAAGTTGTGTTTCTTACATATAAAAAACAGTTACATTATTTTTTGAAACAAGATAGCATAGTCAAACAAGTTTGACTGTATAATTGCCATTGGTTTACAGAGATTTTGACAATGTGAAAGAATCCAGTAAAAGGTAGTGACATACTCTAGGCCTCATAAGAATGAAACATCAATTTTCCTCTCTAGGTCTAAATGGCAAGAGGTGAGTCCTATATGATCAGAGCCTAGATATCAGAGAACATTGCCAGCAGGAGCTGCAACCACAGAAGTAGAGGGGTAACTTCCCTGACCTTTTTCTCTTCTCACTCTCTCACCTCCCCCAGCACCTCCCATGGGTCAGCTCTGATTAGGAAGTCAGAGCCAAGGAAGCTCAGTGTTCAGTTCAGTTTTGAGATGTCAGGCTCAAAACAGGACAGTGAAGTATGGGGAATGGATGGGGATGCAGGAACATGCAGTGCTGGTAAGCAGTCCACAGCTGCAGACTATTCATGGTGAAGTTCTCCACAGTTCTACACATTTGGTTGGTAAGAAGACAACAAACCTAAGTGGATGTAGATAGTTTGCTACTTAGCACACAGCAGGCAGTATAAGCTTTATGTCTGCATTAGCTCCTCCCACACCCAGGTTCCATGGAGTCAGTACAAGCTCAGGTCCAGATAGATACTATGCCTACAGTGACAGTGGGTTGTGAAGAACACTGAGCGAAAGAACACTCCTAAGGAGGACACTAGAAAGCAAGCCCAACTTCTGACCTCTAGGAAAGACAGCATCCTGGTTAGAGGAGCACTATCTCTAACTTCCAAGAATGTTTTCTCTGCATGTTTAACCCTTGGAAAGTACATCCTGAACAAAAGTCATCACAAGACTCATAGAAATGCCACGGAAAATTGCCTCAAATCAGATACAAAAGGAAATTAACTGGCACCACTAAAAGTTGTTCTAGTATTTATATGATCAGCAGGCTGACCCTGGTGTCTATTCTGCTCTGGGCACCACCTGCTCCACACTCAGGACTAAAGTTACCCACTTGCAACAGTTCTCTTCTTTTCCTACAAAGTGCGCTTTTTTGTTTTTATAGCATTTTGTATGAAGTAGGTATATTAACTAGGGTTTTCCAGAGAAATTGAAGAAACAGGAGATAGATAGATGGATGGAGGAATAGCTGAGGGACAATTTATTATGAGAAACAGTTTGTGCATTTGTGAAGGCTGAGCAGCCCTGTGACAGGCCATCTGCAACCTGAGACCTTAGGATGTTGGTGGCATGACTCAATCCAAGTCTGAAAGTTTCAGATCCAGGGAAGCCGATGATACAACTCTATTTTAAGCCCCAAAGCCTGAGAAGCTAGGAAGCCTTTGGTCTAAATCCCAAAGTCCAAAACTGGAGAAATTTGAAGTTTTGATATTCAAGGGCAGGAAAATTACGAGGTCTTAGTTCCAGGAGAGAGAGTGTATTTGCCTTTCTGCTGATCTGAGCTGAGATGATGTCACACTGAGAGGAGATCGTCCCCATCACTGCACATTGTCCAGGCCACTGTCCTCTGGAAACACCGTAACAGACACATAGAGAAACGATGTTTTACCTGCACACATGCTTTAATGCAGCCAAATTGCCACCTAAAATTAACCATCACAGGAGGGAAGTGGTACAGTTTAGTGAATGTGGAACTGGTTTTACTTAAGCAGATCAGGTTTGGGGATCCATCACTATTCCTTAGGTGATCAACCTTACATTTTGTTTTTGCCTGTCAAATGGAAATTATCACATATTTTTATGTAGGTTCATAAAGATAAAATGCCAGATGTCTAGTATCTAGTCCAGAGTTCCGCCCCAAAGTGAAATAATGCTGTGATTAATCATCTGGTGGTTAATCCTAGCTAGATGATGTAATCTATCCCTAGGTCCCCCATATGCTTTAGGGGAATAACTTTGAATTCTTCCATACAATGGCTGAGATAAAGAAGGCTATAATGATGCTGAACAATACAACACAAACTGACTGCAAAATTCCTCCATGACTTAGCATAAGCTACAGCCACTACTGCCTAATTGTCCTAGTGGGGCACACGTGCTGACTTAGCCCTGCCTTACAGGACTTCTCAACAGAACAAAAAGAAGAGAAGGTCCCTGATGTACCCTTATTCAAGAGCTTGAGCTTCAACTAGTGGTAGGGGAAAAGTGTACTTTTAAATAACCCTGTAAAATTTAGTGGAAAATGCAATGTGCATTTGTTTCATGCATAAAATGTAGACTATTTTTAGGGATTTATGAAATATAGTATGTAAGTATATAAAACTCTTTTCATAATGTGAGCCTTTGTGGACCTAATACAAAAAGAAACATGTATATTTTTGCTTAATATTATTAATAGTTTGGAAATCTCAAACTTCTTAAGCACCATAGTTAATATTTATTTATTTTACATATTTAATATTTAAAAGTGCTTTTTTCCTAAGGATGTAAAAATTAATGTCAGAGAGAAAAAAGGCAAATAATTATTTACTAATGAAGACAGAATTCAGGTGCTGGAAAAATTGGCTTTCCATATGCCAAAAAATAAAACTAGAACCATGTCTATCACCATTCGCTAAACTAAAGTCAAAATGGATCAAAGATCTAAATATCAAAACAGAACCACTAAATCTGCTAGAAGGCAAAGTAGGTAAAAATATTGAAGACATGGGGATAGGCAGGGAGTTCATGAACAGAAAACAAACCACATGGGAAACACAGAATTAACAACTGGGATCTCATCCTATTAAGATGTTTTTGCATATTAAAAGAAATCACCAACAGAGTAAAAAGAAACCCCATGAATTGGAAAAAAAGTCTTAGCCAACTGTCCCTCAGATAAAGGACTCTTATCTAGAACATACAAAGCGCTAAAAAACATCAGGTCCCCAAAATTCAAAGACCTATTTCAAAAATCGGCATCTGAGATGAATATACAGTTCTCAGATGAAGAAATACAAATGGAAAATAATATATGAAAAAATGCTAAAATCATTGGTCGTTCAAGAAATGCAAATTAAAATAATACTAAGATTCCACCTCACTCCAGAAAGAATGGCTATCATCAAGAAATCAACCAATAACAAATGCTAGAGGTGCTGTGGGGAAAAAGGAACCCTTCTCCACTGTTGGTGGGAGAGTAGACTGGTATAACCCCTGTAGAAATCAATGTAGAAATTCCTCAAAAAACTAGCATTAGAGGTTTCATTCTACTCAACTATTTTCCTTCTTGGTATTTTCCCAGAAGAATTGAAAGCATCAGATCACACTGATATATGGGTAACCATGTTCACAGCTGCACAATTTGTAATAGCCAAATCTTGGAAGCAAACCAAATGCCCACCAGCTGAGGAATGGATAAAAGAGATGTGGTATTTTAATACAATGGAATACTACTCAATCACAAAGAACGAAAACTCAAGGCTTTTATAGATAAATTGATATGACTAGAAACCATACTCATAAGTGAACTAAATCAGACTTGCATGTGTAAACACTGTATTGTCTTGCTAGTGTAAGACATTGAAAGAGTAAATAAGATCCAAAAGTTACAATAGATATAGTAAAAGGGAAAGAAACTGCTTAAAGGGAAATTATATTGTTTGATCAATATTACATGCCTGTATCTGATAACCTGAGCAACTATTTTGAAGACAATATGCAATATAACAACCATTGTTAAATTCCTATCATCTTGCTTTGAAATCCTATATCAATACTGTCTGTTCTTGTCATTTTGCTTTCGTTTTCATTTTACTTTTGTTGCTTCTTGATATTTCTGCTTTTCTCTTTAAAATAAAATAAAAAAAGAAGATGGATTTTGAATAATTCAAAACCAAACAAATGAAATAAATTTATTTCTTTAATTGTGGCTAGGTGTAAGATAATGAAAGTCCAAAGTTGGAGACTGCAGGAATTTTTTGATCAGATTGCCTACTCTGCCTTCCTGGCTTTCCATGTAACTGTTTATTAGCCCCTACCCTCAATTTATTGTTTCCATTTCAAGGTTCTGACACAGAGAGTTCTATGACTCTAATACTCTGAATCATTGCATATGAATGTGTTTCCCTGTCTGCTTTGTCTTCCAGGTAAGCCCATCTTTCAAAGCCTGGTGCATAATAGCAAATTAATACATGTCTGCTCAATGGGCCGATGCATACATTTATTTGAGCTGTAATGATTTTTGTAGGCACAGTAAGATGAGCTGCTAGGTGACATTCTTGTTTTAGCAACAAGCCTTGAAGTTAGTTCCCTGAACAGATCATTTAAAGTTTTACATAAATAAATACTATAACATCCCATGTAAATTGTATATGTCTGTCATAATGAAAGAAGGGCTTTTACCTCTCTCAGGTGTTCAATGAACACTGAATGAGCAAGTACATATAATTTGGGAAACCATTTTCTTTATGTCTCGTATTTAATGTTATGGATAAGAATGTATTCTCATTCATAAATGAGTAGCATTGTTTCTACTGAGAATATTCTGTTGGTGACTTGAAGATTTGTAATTCAATACCTGTATTAAAGGCATGCTGTGATACTTTACTATTTACAAAATTTTACTTTTCCAACCCTTAACAGTTTAATTGAATATAAAAATTCTGTAATGATATACTTACTAAATTTTCAGTACTTTTGATTTTTTCTCCAGATTTTTATCAGCCTTGCAGACAATAGCAAAAAAGATAAACAGAGAAGCTGTCTCATATTATCTTTCCTGTGGAAATGTAGTATCTCACTTCTGAAAGGGGCCTTGAATGTGGTACCTGCTGCTAGACTGACGTCATTCTGGATGGTACACATTTTAGGTGGTTGCCTCAACAGTTACATACATATAAATTGTCAGAAGATGGTGTTTAAAATGTAACACGTGGAGGACCATTCTCAGCGCCCTTCTTTAATGCATTCAGAGAAGACCTTTTTCTAGCATTTTATTTTTTAATTAATTGAATTGCAAACTGATGGAAGCAATAGGGTTTCCAGTTAAAATGTAGGCTGTGCAGGCAAATTAAATTTCAGTAAATATCAAATACTTTTCTGTATGTAGCAAATATTATATAGGACAAACTTACGCTTAAAAATTTTGTTGCTAATCTGACATTTAAATTTAGTTTTCTTTGGGTGATAGAATTGGATGAAGGTAACTGCTGGAGAGAGTTCTCTGTCTTGTTCCCTTTCTCCTCGGCATCCTACATGCTTGTTTGCTAAATCTGGCAACGCTACATGGGCATAAAGAAAAAAACACAGGCTTAGGTGCTAAGACCAATCTGACTTTGAGCCCTGCCTTGTCACTTATTAGCCATGAAACAGAAGGCAGTCTTGTGACATGAGGGCCTATGGTTTCTCATCTGTGAAACAAGAGATAAGAAGACTGGCATGAATGGTTGTTGTGATGATTAAATAAGTTGTCGCATGTTAGGACTAGACCCATGGTAGATGACCAATAACGCTAAACTCAACAGGAATCATATTGATGAGGTTTGTGCATGCTATTAATTTTGACAGAAAGCCATCACATTCATTAAGAAATAGCATTTATGATGCACATTTTTACATTTCCTCAACATGAAAACTTGCCTGACTTTTGTGCAAGTTTTTTGTGAATAATCTCTTTATTAACAGTTTTCACATTTTAGCATGCAACAGAATCACCTCGGTGACTTGCTAAAATGTAGATGGCCAGACCTCAACCCCAGAGGTTCTGATTTGGTTAGGATACAGCAGGCCAAAGAATCTGCATTTCCAGCAGACGTGATGTGAAGAATGCTGGTCTTCAGGTCATGATTTGAGAACCTCTGATCTGTGACCCAAGTATTGAGGCTGTTTCCCTGTCCTCTCCACTTACCTTGTGGTTGAAGTGGTGCCATCTACTGGAAATAAGAGCAAAGAACTCTCAAAAAGAATTTTTTTTGAAGAAGTAAAATCCTGAGGGTTCTGTCAAAATCTTGTATATCTTTGTAATTTTTATGAATTGTAAATAGACAAATGATTTTATTGTAATAACATTTTGATTACCATATTTTTAAGTAAGGAAAACATTAAGAGCATTCTGAGTTCTGTTTATCATTAAATCTGTAAAAGCTCTGTGGCCACTAAAGTACTGCTGCTTATGTGGTGATTTCTAGTGCAATGGGATAAAATCCATTTCTTTTCAGTTGCTATCTATTGTTCTACACATTCTTTAAGTATCTTTTAGCAGGGGAAGTTCTCTTATTATATTTAGGCAATTACAGTATTAATTAAATGTTAAAAATGAATAAAAGCATTAAAAAATCTCAGTACTCTAAAATAACTATGTTCATTGTTGGTCAAAAATTTCAGTCTAACATTCATATGTACATATATTTATAATATACTTTTATATATAGCTTACGGGTCCACTATTATACTATGCAAATACTTCCTATTATACTGTTTTGGTTGTGTCTTAGCCAATAGGAATTCCATTCTTTTGATGTTCAAATTACATTCTACACATTGAATGGAAAAGTTTCCCCATTTTTCTGAGAATTTCTCTTAGCATTTATAAATGATGTTGCAATGTTTATCTTTGTATATATATTTCCCATTTGTTCCTTCTCTTAAGTCATTTCCTGAGGATAAATTTCTAGAACTTGCCATAAACATTTCAAGGTACAGTTTAGAATGCAGCATCTTTTTACTTTCCTGCAAAATACCAAACATCTTTGATTCTCTGTAAAAGACATCTTTTTGCATCATTAAAATCTTCATTACTGAGGCATAGGAGAGAGTGCCATCTGCTGCCTTAAAAACATTACTTCCTGCACTTTCTGACTTTTTCATAGAGTGTACAACCATTTACCTTCCAAGGTAGTGTCTGCTCCCAAATTGGATGCTAAATGATGGGAAGACTGCTCATTAAGTTACCAAGCCCAGTGTGATTAGTATTTATAAAGCAGAGAGCAGCCAGGCATCATTTCTTGTCTCCTTTGGGAAATCTCAAGTCCTAATTATTGGTGGAGAACTCATGATGCAAGACACTGAAAAATGATGGGTGCTTTGCTTTTGGCTGTTTGTTACTCTACCTGACCTATCTCCACACCAATGCAGATCTAACCACCTAAGTGACTAGAATAATATTCTTTCCATCTCTGTGGTTTGGTCATATTACTTCACTGGTGAGATGTGTTACCTTCTTTGCTCAGCAACTTTGAGTTCTGGAGTATCAGATAGATACTTTCTTTTCTCTCCAAGAACTTTCCAATATTTTCCAAACCCTGAAATGTTCCTACCACACTACCTCCCATGCCTAGTGCTTCACTGTTATACGGTGCTTTTTAGAGGGCAGGTTGAGACTACTTTCCATATCATAAAGGGAATTTGATGATTTGGCCTCTGCCTATTTATCCAGTCTTACTAAAGTTTTAGGATTAGTTTTTTTGCTTTTTTTTTTTTTTTTTGTGGCACCGGGGATTGAACTCACAACCTCCAGCCTGCCAGACAGGCGCTTAAACCACTGAGCCAAACTCCTAGCCCCTGCCAAACAGGCGCTTAAGCCACTGAGCCAAACTCCTGGCCCCGTTTTTTGAGGCAGGGTCACACTATGTCATTCAGGCTGGCCTTATGCTCATGTTGTAGCCCAAGCCGGTCTCGAACTCTCAACGCTCCTCCTACCTCAGCCTCCCAAGTGCTCGAATTAAAGGCGTGCGCCACCGTGCCTGGCTTGTTTTGTTTTCTACACTTGAGGGTAACATTGTCCAATACATATATAATGGTTATAAGTCAAATATGTAACTTAAAATTTTCTGGTGTCCACAATAAAGTAGGAATAATCAAACAAGCTACAATAAATACTCCAAAACAACAACAAGTAACCCAAAACATTATCATATTAAAATTTGATATTATACATATTTTGGTGTTCAATAAACACATGAATTTCCACTTTTAGGAGTCCTAAGGTACATACAAGTTCCTCAAATACAATTGGTGTTTCAACCCCTATATCTTTGTATTTTCTCTTCTTTTTGTTTTGATTGAACTCCCCCCATTCCCCCTACACCCCTAGTAAACTCCTACTCCTCTTTTAAAATGCAAAGCCTTGACTCTCTGTAAATTTTATTACTCTCTCTATTCTCTGTTCTGCCACTCTAGTTTGTGCATGATTCTATTTTATACTCATCACTCATGAAAACTTATAAATGACTATTTATAGCTTCATACTTTAGTATGAGCTTCTTTTAAGGCAGAGACATTCTCTTACCCACTGTGCATCCTGAGAATCAAGAACAGAGTACATTCCTATCACCAATGAGCAACAAATGGATGAATATTTATTAACTGAATTACAGCCACCTGTCTATGCTGAATGCTTACTCTTTATTCCCATGTCATCTTACAGGGCTTAATATAAGTTCAATGGAAAGACTTACCCAGACAAAGTCATTGTTTACTGCCCCACATCTCAGCCTAACAGATTTAGAAACAAAAAGAAATAGCCAGCAAAAGGGGAAGAAAATGGTGATGGTTAGATTTTGATGCCTATCTCCATTCTGATTTCCTGGGTGTTTTCTGAGATAATTGGCTTTTCAGGTTAAACTGAACACTATTTTAAAGTATTGGAGCATGAATGTCTTTATACTTTCAATAATGTGTTTTTCCAAGAAAAACATTTCCTTTACAAAATCCACTTAGATGTGTATAAGTTATGAGACTTAATCTCATTTAAAGTTAGATAAAAGAAATTCCTTTTTCCTCATTAGATTGTCCTGCCTTATACTTTTGACAGCATGACGACAGTATTGTCATAGCTTTTGGAAACATAAAATGATTGCTGTTTTTATTTTATTTAACTTAATTTTATTTCAATTAGTATTTTAAAAACGGAACATGTTTAAGGTTGCTAAATTCTTGATAGTTTGTACAGAGAAACAATAGTGTGTCAAGCTTCGTTGTATCTAAGTAGTAATATGTAAATGACAAGAAGTCATTTCTACACTTGAATAGATTATAAATCATGGGAAAAGAAGCTGCAATAATATACTTGATTGCAGTCCTTAAGATTAGAAATTAATTATTGAGAACAGGTAAAATATGAAAATATAACAAAAGTGAAAATAAATATAACAAGGCATTTGCCCCTGTAGCTTAGTTTTGTTCCCTAAAATCTATTTGTAGTATATGCACATATATCTTTTAAGTAGGTCTACACAGCAGGCAATATGGATATATTGGTATGATATCAGAATGTAATGGCTTTTTAAAAGTGTGTATATGAAAATATTTAGAACTTGAAAGGTAAAATTGTTTGGCTCTCAAATATGAAGATAAAATTAACCAAAATCTCTAGCCATTTCAAAATGTGCCATTACATAAACTTGGTCACTAGCAAACTCATATTTACAAGCATTATATTATATTTGGAAGTAAATTATAGGTTCAATTTCTTCACTTAGCAAAATTCTCAATCACATGACTATTGGATAATTGATGACCATAAATTAAATGATAATCAGATCAAAATAAAAAAACAGAATTATAAAAGTATTTGTGCATTTTTAGAGAAAAAATATATACTCTGGAATGTGAGAGCATTTGAATAGATTTTATACAAATAATTTAAAAACATTTACTTGATGTTGCTTTTTGCTTTTAATCTTTGCATTTAGTGGAACTGTACTTGGTTTAATTTCATGGTAATTAATTTAATCTTCTCCTGGCATGTGTTCCAATGTTGGAGACTAAAGTGATTTATGTCATGATCATTATTCTGTTTATTTGGGAGATCAATCAGGTGTTTGAGCTCCTTCAATTGATTGTCTTTAATGTTGGGTCATTATTTTTTATTGTATTCTAGATTTCCTTTCACAGATTCTTATCTTTGAATATTTTTCTTTATAGAGATCACTCTAATGACTTACAGAATCATTTCTGAGAAAATATGTGGCTGTTTTACAGTTCCTTTCTTTAAAGATATACAACTGATTTGCCAAAGAGATAATAATAATAATACTGTGGAAATAACACAAAATTTAAACATTGTATATAGATTAAATCTTAAACTATTGTTCACTGAGTGTCAATACCTAAATAATGGAGCTAAGCAAAATGATACAAAGCATGAATGACCAGTTTAACAATGAATTAGAGTGCATGCAAAGGTACCAAATAGAAATCCAGAGGATTAAAAATTCTATTGAAAGTATGGTCAGTAGAAGTGATCAGTGTGAGGACAGTATCAAACTAGAAAATAGAGCTGATGCAGGTGACCATACACTCAGAGATACCTTAAATACAATAAGAGATCATGAAACGTGAATCCAACTCGATGACACAAAGAAGGCTAATCTAAAATTAATTGGAAAAAGAGAAAAATTAGAAGACAGCACAAATAGTATAAAAAATCTGTTTCCAAAAATAGGAACAGAAGACTTTCCAAATATGGGCAAAGAAATTAACATACTGATCAGCTAGACATATGAAACCCCAAGGAGTCGCAAGCAGAAAAGAACTTCACAATACATCATAGTCGAAATCTCAGAAGTCCAATGCAAGAAGTTAAAAGATATATTAAAAGGTATTAGAGAAAATCAGCAAATCACTTATAAAAATAAACCCAGGAGAATTACAGCAGACTTTTCAACACAAACTTTAAATGTCAGAAGAGCTTGGAGGGAAGTGTTTTAATAAAATAAATAAAACAACTTAATAAAATAAAAGAAAACAACTTCCAATTTGGGCTGATTTATCCTGCAATGCTAATTCTCAACATTGATGGAGAAATAAGCTTTCCACAACAAAGAGAACTTCAAGAAATTCTTGATCACCAAACTGCTACTCCAAAAAATTCTCAAAGATATCTTCAAAAGAGATAATAAAACCAATGATCCCAAAAAGTCCAATGGAATGAATACAGCTGGAAGGATGATCAAATTAAGTAGAAGGAAAAAAGAAGGAATCTGCAACAGGAAAATAAAGCAATGACAGCAATAAATCATTTCCTTTCAGTAATAACTCTCAGTGTGAATGGTTTTGGCTTCCTAATCAAAAGACACAGATTGGCAGATTGGATTAAAAAATAAACCTAATGATATGCTGCATACAAGAAAAATATTTAACCCAAGAAGATATGCATAGACTTAAAGAGCCAGGCGTGGTGGCGCACGCCTTTAATCCCAGCACTCGGGAGGCTGAGGTAGGCAGAGCGTTGTGAGTTCGAGGCCGGCTTGGGCTACAACGCGGCGCAAGGCCGACCTGAGCTACATAGTGCGACCCTGCCTCAAAAAACCAGGGCCGGGAGTTTGGCTCAGTGGCTTAAGCGCCTGCCCTGGCAGGCGCAAAGCTGTGAGTTCAATCCCTGGTGCCGAAAAAAAAAAAAAAAAAAGAAAAAAAAACCAAACAATGAAAAACAGTATTGCTTGCAATGGAAGTCTGAAAACAAGCAATAGTAGCTGTGCTATTTTCAGACAAAGTGGTCTTCAAGACAAAACTGATCAGAAGAAGCTCATAAAATCACTACACCTTGTTTAAGGGCACAGTTCAAAAGGAAGAGATAGCAATTATAAACATATATATGCCAAACACTGGCACACATGACTTTATGAAATAAACACTATTGGACATAAGAGATTGAATAAACACCAACACGATAATAGTGAGGGACCTCAATACTCCACTGTCATAAGTAGATATGGTAGACATAACAAAAAAATCAAGAAATACCAGAGTTGAACCACACCTTTGAACAAGTGGACTGAATAGATATCTACAGAATATTCCACCCAACAACAGGAGAATACACATTGTTCACAGAAACCCACAGACTTTTGTTTAAATAGACCACATGCTAGCCCTTAAAGCTAAGTAAATACAAAACAAAATAAAACAAAACAAAAACAAGATTAGCCTCTGTATATTATCAGATCATAGTGTTTAAATAGACCACATGCTAGCCCTTAAAGCTAAGTAAATACAAAACAAAATAAAACAAAACAAAAACAAAATTAGCCAATGTATATTATCAGAGCATAGTGTTATGGTACTACAAATCAAAGGCTGAAGAAAACATAGAAAGTATTCAGAAACACTGGTATTAAACAATACACTTTTGAATGATCAGTGGGTCACAGAAGAAATTAAGGAAGAAATGAGACATTTCCTAAAATCAAATATTAATGACAGTATAACATGTCAGAACCTATGAAACACAAGGAAAGTAATACTAAGTGGGAAGTTTATAGCTGTTAATGCCCTTATCACAAAAATAAAGTGAACTCAAATAAATAACCAAATGATCCGCCTTTGGTCTTAGAAAAATACGATAAATTCAACCCCAAAGATAGCACAAAAAAAGTAACTGTAAAGATTGGAGCAGAAATTAATGAAAGTGAGACTAAAAATAAACAAAGAGTTAATGAATCAAAGAGCTGATTCTTCAAAAGAATATAGACAAACCCTTGGTCAATTTTATAAGAAAAAAAAGGAAGGAATGGAAGGGAAGGGAAAGGAAAGGAAAGGATAGGAAAGGGAAAGACTGAATACACATTATTAGAATTGAAAAAGGTAAAATCACAGCAGACACTTCCAAAATCCAGAAGACTATTTGTAACTAAGAAAACCTGTACTCCAATGAACTGGAGAATTCTGATTAAATGAATAGATTCTTAGATACATGTGATTACCAAAACTGAACCACTAAGGTGTAAAAATTCCAAATAATCCAGTAACAAGCAATGAAATTGAAGTAGTAACAAGACAAAACCTGCCAACTAAGAAAAACACAAAACACAATGGATTCATTGCTGAATTCCTCAAGAAATTCATGGAAGATGTAATGCCAAAAATACTCCTTAAAGTCTTTAATGAAATTAAAAGAGTAGAAGTAATCAAAATGTGATTCCTGGAAGCTCGAATTATCCCAATTCCAAAACTAGAAAAGGACTCTACTGAATAAGTGAACTACAGGCTAATCACTTTAATGAATATACATGCAAAAATCCTCAACATTACACTGACAAACAGAATTCAACAAATCATTAAAAAGACCAAACATCATGAGAAAGTAGGCTTTATTCTAAGGATACAAGGAAGAGTCAACATATGTAAATCAGTACATGTAGTATATAATTTAAACAGACACAAGAGCAAAGATCAAATGATTATTTTCTTAGACATAGAAAAAATCTTTGAGAAAATCCAGCATCTACTTATGATAAAAAGAAAACCCTGAAGAAAATAGATACAGAAAAACCTTATCTTAATTTGAGAGAAGCCATTGATGACAAACCAATGACCAACATTATATTAAATGGAGAAGAGCTGAAAGCTTTCAGTTTAAAATTAAAAAGAAGATAAGGATGTCAACTATCACCATTCCAATTCAATATAGTACTTGAAACATTAGATAGGATAATCAGCTAATAGAAGGAAATAAAAGGGAGGTGCAGAAAAAGGAAGAAGTCAAATTATCATTATTTGCAGATGACATGATTCTGTACATATGAGACCCAAAAATTTTCACCAAAATACTCTTGGAATTAATAACTAGACTCATAACTTTTATCATCTACTGAACTAAAATAAAAATGAGTCATAGATCTAAACATTAAAACAGAAACACTTAATTTGCTGGAAAATAAACAGGTAAAACTCTTGAAGACAGGTGCACGCAAGAACTTTCTGAACAGAACCCCAATTGCTCAAGAAATAACACCAAGAATCAACTAATGGGATCACATCAAATTAAAAAGCTGCTTAACAGCAAAGGAAACAAACAAAAGAATGAAGAGACAAGTCATAGAATAGAAAAAAATGCCAGCTCTACTTCAGACCAAGGACTATATCTAGAATCTATAAAGAACTCAAAAAATTAGGATTCCCCAAATAAAAGAGTCAAAAATGGGCAAGTTGAATGAATAGACACTTCTCAGAAGATGTACAAATGACCAATAAATACAGAACAACATTCAACATGCTAACCATTAGACAGATACAAATTAAAACAACACTGAGATTCCATCTTATCCAGAAAGAACAGCAGTCATCGAAGAATCAAATAAGAACAAATTCTGGGGAGGGTGTGAGGGAAAAGAAATGTCTACATTTTTGGTGGGAATGCAAACTAGTACAAACACTATGAAAATTGGTATGTAGATTCCTCAAAAAGCTAGAATTAGAAATTCTACCACACTCAGCTATCCTTTTCTAGATAGATTTCCAAAAAGTTAAAGATATCATATTACAGTGATACCTACATAGTTATGTTCGAAGCAGCACAACTCGCATGGTTGAATCTTGGCAATGATCTTCCTGTCCATCAGTAGATGAAGGGATAAACAAAATGTGGTACTTATGCACAATGGAATAATATTGTGCCATGAAGAAGGACAAGCTTGACTCATTTGTTGGAAAATAAATGCACTGTGAGACCATAATGTTAAGTGAAATAAATCAGATATACTAATTTAATATGTTCACAATGGGACCATAGTTTGCATGTCTTGCTGCTGGGAGCTTCTGATTAAATTCTGTTAGCCAAAGGACTGATAAAAGTAACTAGATTCATTTGTACCACCAGTGGTACAAGTCACCCTATGGGACATGCATATGCCACTAGTAGTTTAAGACGGTTAGAATGTGCTAAATGTTGCATTGTTGTCTTACACAAGAAACTTGAACCATAAATAGTTGAAAGAGCAAGATAAATGATAACACAGACAAGAGATCTTTTGTAAAAGGGGCCAAGAGATGGAGAAAAAGGGGAGTTACGGGAGGGAAAGAATGAAAAAATAAAATGTATTATTTCATTTACCAATTCCCCACAATGGATATAATCTTTATGTACTGCAAATGTGTACTAATAAAAATTAAAAAGTACTAATAAGGAAGCACATGTATGATTATATCACATAAAAAGGAGAAACTTAGACTGCCACATGGAAGGTATATACTGCAAATACAGCACTATAGTAAAAATATGGAATCAAGAGATGAATAGATAAAGAAAATGTGGTATATAGGCACAATGGAACGTTGTTAGACCCTAAAAAAGAATGAAATTCTGCCATTTCGGCAATATTGGTGGAAGTACAGGTCACTAGTTTAAGGGAAACAATCCAGATACAGAAATGTAGGTACTGGATGTTCTCACTCATTTGTGAAAGCCAAAAAGTCAGTCTCACAGAAGAACAGTGTGGAATAATGGTTGGTAGAGACTGAGTGGGTCAGGACAGGGAGAGTGTAAAGATGTTAGATAAAGGGCAACGAAGCACAGGATGAATTCTGGTTTCCACAGCAGAGTAAGGTGACTATTATTTAAAACCAATCTCTGATGTTATCCAAAACAACTAGAGAAATACAAAATTTCTAACACATAAAAATGATTAACATTTGAACAGATGGAAATGCTTATTACCTTGATTGGCTTATATAACGTACTATGTACACACACCAAATTAGCATACTATACTCCATAAAGACATATAAATATTATGTCTTACATATTTTAAAAAATAAAATGCAATTTTAGGTTGTGGGATATGGGTCACAAGCAGTTTTAATATTATATTTGCTGACATATATATATATATATAATCTCAAAATGAGTACATTGATTAAGCAACAGAACTAATTTTAACACATATTATGGAGCCAAACAAATGTTCCTTATGATGCTTGGACTCTAGTATTTACTTTTAAAACTACAGTGGAATGAAAAAAATTTCTATTTACAAAAGCAACAGAATACATTGTTCATGAGACTTCCTGCAAGCCCAACTAGAGAATTTTTTCCTTAACAGATTTGATCTTCATGGTTTTTCTTTTTCGTGTAGATGAATTTCTAGCCTCTTCTAAATTTGTCCTATCTGACACTTGACTCTTTCTTATCATAGCTGAGGTATTCTAGCTACAGTTCCAGAGACTGTGCGGTATTAGTAGTGGTTTTATATATGGGTAAATTTGGAATTTTCAAATCCTGCCTTGATTCTAAATGTGAAAGGCCATGAAAAGAAATGGGTCTTAGTTAGTGAATTAATATTTTTCTCCTTTCTTGTTTGCCTTTAACACCCCCTGGACAATATTCCAACTCTTGCTGATTGTGCTAACAAGTATTGGAGAAATAATAATATCCCTGAAACAGGGATCTACAAATCACTCTCCCATGGGAGAGAAAATTGTGTAGTGGTTACACACAGAAAAGCATTTTGAAACTATCACAATATTTCAATTACAAGATGTACTTTTCCCTGTATGTGTAACAGCTCTGAAACTAAGACAGAAATTGCAATTGATGGCATATTGTATTTTAATTGACCACATTTGTGTCCACTGTGAGTGGTAGATAAAACAATAATGGTATGCTTGTCTTAGATTTGATGATATAACACTAGGTTTGTGAACCATAGAAAAGTTACTTAAGTGTTCTATGCCTTACCTACCATAGTGATAATAACTATCGGGTATAACTATCTTTCTATAATACTTAACATAAAAAACTACAAAAATAAAATTACTGCTTTACACTACATTACTTTATGTTTTTCTTTATCTATAATATAGGGTAGAACACAGATTAATTTTAATGTTAGTATACATTTTTGTAATTACTTAGTTTTTAATATTACTTCTCTAATTATTTATTTGTTTTTATTATAAAATATGATCATGGATAGGACAGGGAAATAAGTATAAAATAAGATAGCAATATACTTTCAAAATGCCTTATATTCTTAAAACTCTTTTTGTACTCTGATTGTATTTGATTTTCATATCTTCTCAGGAGGTAAAGAACAGAAATACTGTCCTTGATTTACAGAGTGGAAGACACTGAGTGCCTTAAGGCCACTCAAATACTTTAAAAATTTCTGGTCTAGAGCTCTCATCTGTGCTTGAAATCCTATCCACATTCACAGCATCAACTCTCATTGTTTTTAGACTGCCAGTTTTATCTCTAGAAGGAACCTCTCATGTTTCTTAGATATTTTCACTAGGTGTCTTGTTCAACTCCACATGTGTTACATGAACTGATCTTCTTTTCCCTGTAACAGACTTACTAGAGTTTATACTCTATGTTTTCTTTTTTTAGTGGCACAGTTACCCTCTCACCAAAACACAGTGATATTTCTCCCTTGCCTCAATATTCTTCCCCATCACTTATCAGTTCAATAAGCTATCATTACTACCACTTGCCAGACAGGTCATTTACAATAGCTTTCTATTTCCAATTCACTCTATACTTAATCAGATTAATCTTTTAAAAATCCACTTTGGCTATGTTAGAAAACTCTCCATTGGTTCAATATTGGGCAGAATGAAGACTAAGGATGGATATTGAAGGATGATCTGAGGTCTAATTAAAATGATCCTTTGGTCATAGAAGGCTGAGCAGTAACAAGCCTGGGCTGATACTGAGTTCACTAGATGATGAGTTTAGCAAAGAGAAGATGACCAGTCTAGACAATCAAGATTTTCCCAAGTTTAATTCTTTCTAACTATTTAAACTGATCTTTTAATTAGTGTTAACATGAAACCTTTTATGCAGCTGTCTATTTCAATAAAATATGAACATACTATCCATGTATACTGCCTGTGTCCTTGTTTATATTGTTTCCCCAAACTGCATTCAACTACACTTTATTGAAGATTTTCAAGACACCTGGAACATTAAAATGAAGAAGATCCCGATTTGCCTTTTAGTAGCTCACAGAGATGTAAGGCCGGTGAAGAGGAGGAGAGGGAAGCAGTAAGCAATTAATTTCACTACATAGCAACAGGTGCTGTTAGTAAAGCAATTTACAGGATCATAAAGAAGTCATTAGGTTTACCCAAGTACACTACGGAAGGCTAGAAAGTGGAGGCAACATTTGAACAGATCCTTTGCTTCCTGTAAGTCTTTTCAGATCTGAAAATCCAAAGAAGCTATTCTTCTCAACGCTCAGCACCTCTATTGAGCTGTTGACCTACCTTTATCACCTTCAGGAACTCTTTTAGAAAGTAACGTTATCTCTTGTTTTCATTAGTTGCCTAAGTGTTTACCTAGATTCCTCCAGCTGGATTATAGACCCTTTAATACCCTCTAGAGTCTTAGAAATTTTTTTTTCTTTTTAGTATCCACTTCCAGATACAGCAAATAAATTCAGGTTTATTAGATTTCAATCAATCCTTTGTATGCATATTATTTTTCAAGGAGCCACATATTAAGAAGTTTCAGAAGTCATATGTCTGACGACGTATTAGGGAATACAAGTTCTAATGATGACAAATTTTTCAAAGTGGAAAATACACACTACTATCATGATTCTAATTTCAGGTGGAATATACATTAAATAATTCTGGTCACCTACAATAAATCTTCAGATGCTTGTTATAAAGGTGACGAGTCTGTTGTTTAGTGTTCAGGAAGGAATGTGCATGTTTGGTAGATGCGCTACAGGCAGGAGAGAGTGATGGTGTGTGGTTAGCAGTATATGCAGTGTGATTACAACAAATATGCTGGGTAGAAGGTTTATGGATTTTTTTTAATCCTTAAGAAGTATTTCAGGTCTAAAATATTTAACATTGCTGATCAGGACCAGCTTTCCCTGGATAAACGTAGGTGACTGCTCTTTCCCGAGGCATTTTCATCCATGGTTACCGGACTGGGACCGTACTGTATCCTGTTTTCTTCTTCATTGTTACATATGAAAGCACAAGTTGTGGCTTGTTTGTTTCAGCCATTTAGAAAAACACCAAGAAATGCAAATAAAATGAATCAAGTGAGGGATGTTATGTCAGAGAAAGTGTGCAAGATTGAAAATAAAGTAACCATTGAAATAAAATAAATCATTCGAAGATGAAACAGTATGCTATTTAGGGAAAATTCAATCCATCTAGATTAGGGTTTTCTGTTGTTAATATTTTAGCAATACTTTCAAGGGACTTTATAATGTATGAATTTTATTTTCACAGAGAGTTTTATCTCAAGATCTATTAAACTCAAACACTAACAAAACTAATAAAAATAGGACTGACATACTTTACTGGTAGGCAGTTTAGAGATTTAAAATTATAAATGACTTTTTAAGTGGATTTCTTATTTGTTAAGGAATAGATTAAAATACTAAAATATCTCAGCATTTTAAAATTATTGTATCATATTAAATGTTATATACAAAATATTCTATTGTAAAGAGCACAGATAGAGAACTAAAAGGAAGATATTTATAAAAATTCAATAGGTGGTATCCTAGTTTTATTATGCATTTCATTGTTTTAAGAGTATCCCAAGAATCTGTATGTCAGAGAGTTTGCTTTTTATTTGGATTAAAAAGTAGGAGTAGTTACTAAACTTTCTTCTGGTAGTAATGGGTCTAACCAATGAAAGACAAAAATGCTAAAATTACAAATATTGAAGTTTAGTGCAATGATTCATTGATGTCCTCTCATTTCATAGGAATATTTATGCAAATGTTGTGTCATATTATATATGAGTTATTAGGAAAAGACTGGCATGATTCCTAAATATGCACTTTCATTTTCAACATGCATATACATTTCACAAATACACATTTTCATCTACCATTTGATAAACTGTACCAACCATTTTACTTGTTTACATGCTGTCTTTTTTGGTGAGGCTAATAAAGTGGCCTTCTCTGTAGTCATAGAATATTTGAGAGTCTTTTCTTATGATCAGGGCCATGTCCTCATTCTAAGTTAATATTGTAATGGCACTTTAAAGTAATAGCTTTTATTTGGAGGGTTTTCAAGTAAATTTTCGTAATTACTAATAAAATACATTTGCTGCTTTAACTTTTCAGTATGATTTTCAAATATTAGCTAAATAGTCCAGATAATTCAGAGGACAATAAATTTAGAAGGAAATAAAGCAAAGTTCCTCAAACAAAAGTATTTTGAAGTTAATTTGTCATGCTTTGGCACTTTTATTAGGAAATGTGACCAATTTCTAAGTAACATAGGGTTTTTTTTTTTTTTTGTCTTAGCATCTTACTCCTAATATTAAAGAATGGGATACCCAAATCAGATTTTTGAGTAGAAATTCAATTTTTCTTTCCAAATTTCTTTTAGTGAGTGCAACAGTGAATAAAATACTAAGAGACAAGTGTAATTTTGGTGTGTAGTTAATCAATTCAATTGTTTTTAAACATTTCGTGCTTTTTACTTTTTAAATATAAAGACAGAGAAAAACACTTTTGCAAATTTTACTAAATATACACTTTTTATGTTTTTGACAATTCAACTAAGCCATATTTCCTGTTGCAAAGTGGGATGAGTAAGGCCAATATTCCAACAGGAGCAACTTGTAGTATCTATTATTTCTTTAAAAATCATTCTACTGATTATTTGTCGGAAAACACTTACCTTACTGTATTTGTGTGTGTTGTTCAAAGTTAAAGCTCATTTTTATTTCAGGTAATAGGGAGGCTTCTGGGCTGAACATTCAAGTTTATTCACAAAGAGGAGAGGAAGAAGAAACTGTGAGTAAAATAAACACAGAAACCCAGGAGAGAAGTGTGCCCCGGAGACCTGTGCTAATGGCAACGGAGGTAGGGAGGCCCCTCCTCCAGCCTTTTCCTGAGTTCAAGCTTGTGTGAAAAGGACTCACAGATGCACTTTTCAGATATTTAAATGATGCTGTGACAGAAAAGTTAAAAATCAACCATCTGACGTTATGGTAAGACACGATGTGCTCACCCAGCCCACCACCTATTTAGATCATTAAGACTCAGTTAGACTTGAATGACCATGTCAGCTGCAACTTAGAGATAGTCCGACCTGACTCAGTCTGACCACATCCATCTGGACTTCCTGTACTGTCTAACATATAAATGTATTCTTTTTTCAAGGAAGGTCCAAAATGTACTCAAATTAATTTCACTTCCCCTATATAAAAAGGCAGACCACATACTTTCAGATCAATATAGCATGCATCATGCAATGATAATAGCTCATTGAAATTCCTGAATTCTGTAGGACAAGGAATGTCCAACCAGTCAAGGACATGCTTAGTTTCAACCATGCCCTCAGCCCCAGCTCCCTCTCTATTATCCCCCACCTTACATTAACACCTCTTGCTAACCTGCCTGGAACAAACCTGCCCGACAGCATACAACATATTCATATAACCAATTATATGATAACATGCTATCAGCTTTTGTACTTCTTGCCTACAAAATGTACATAAGTCTCTGTTTCACTCTCAGTCAGAGCTGGTGACTTTGACTTGGTCCCACCTGCCTGCTAGCATAATAAACAGCTGCATTTCCAACTCCGTGGTGCAAAGAATCTTCCATTTGGTTTGATAGCAGATTTCTGCCACAATGCTTTTGCCCAGAAATGTACTCAAACTAATTTCACTTCTCCTATATAAAAAGGCAGACCACATAATTTCAGATCAATATAGCATGCATCATGCAATGATAATAGCTCATTGAAATTCCTTAATTCTGTAGAATTGGATGAGGAGGCAAAAATGTAACCTGCTATCTGTTTTGTTTAGTTGTGTGTTTGTTTGAAAATGGCTTAGCTTTTTGTTTTTTTCTTGAGGTGCTTTGAATTGAACCCAGGGCCTCATATATACTAAGTAAGTGTTTTTAGTTCAAGTTATGGAACACAATCATTGTTTTAAAAAGACTTTCTGTAATTATTTCTGGCTGTAAGTCTAAAATAAAACATGCTGGCAAAATAGTTGGTTCTAAGAGTCAGAAAAACTAGAGCTGTTTTCACTGCTTTGGAATGATTGACCTCTTTGATGTCTATATTCATGTACAATAAGTTGAAGAACATTAATTTCAGAGCAGAGAACACAGAAGTAGTCCTACCTAAACATATTCAAGTGATCTTTGACAAAAATGTAAATACAATGCAATAGAGGAAAAAAAAAAGACAACCTTTTCAAGAAGTGATGCTGGAACAGCTGGATATCCACATGCAAAAAAGAAAAAAAAAGGCATTATACTCTTTAAAAATTAAATGCAAACTTAAAACTATAAAATTTCTGAAATATACCACAGGAAAGAATTAGGATGACTTCAAGTTTGGCAATGGCATTTTAAATGCAAGGCACAGGTATGAAACATGAAGGAAAGAATTGATAAGCTGAATTTCATTAAAATGAAGCATTTTTGCTCTGTAAAAGATATTGTCAAGAAATTAAAACAGAAATCCAGAGTGGGTAAATATTTTCAAAGACATATTTGATAAACAACAGTTTTTCAAAATTTTCAAAGTATTATTTAAGTATAACAATAAAAAAGAATTTAAAAATAAGCCAAAGACCAAAAAGACACCTCATCAAAGAAAATGTACAGATAAAAAATTAGCATGTTAAGGAATATTCTATATCCTATCATTAGAAAAATGCAAAATAAAACAACAGAGGGATACCACTACACACCTATTAAGAATGGCCAAAATGTAGAACACTGACCACACCACATACTACTAAGGATGTGAAGCATCAGGAACTCTCACTCATTGTTGGTGAGAATACTAGATGGTACCACAAGTTTGGAAGACAATTTGGTAGCTTCTTGCCAAACTAAATATACTCTTATCAGGTAATCCAGCATTTATGCACCTTGATGTGTATCTAAAGAAGTTCAAAATGAATGTCCTCTTTAAAAAAAAAAAAACTGGCATGCAAATGTTCACAGTAGCTTTATTCACAATTACTAAAACATGAAAGCAACTGAAATACTCTTCAGCAGCTGAATGAATAAAGAAATTGTGGTACATCCAGACAACAAGATATTATTCAGCATTAAAAGAAACATGATAGCAAGTAGTGGATTTCTGGGAAAAATATCAGAGTTCAAGTGTTGGAGACTACTATGAAGTGGCTCTCAGCAGGATTTAAAATTAACTAATTGGCTTTCTATGTTTAACTGTGAGTCTGTGCTAGGCCTACATCCCTTGCCTGGTGATGGGAGCTGATTCATAGTAAGTGAACCTCTGTGAATCACTGGTCCTGGGTGAGGCCTGTAGTGGCCTGTGAGGTCAGAGATACCTCAAAGGACAAGATAAGGCCACAGCTGAGGACGCCTAACTGCAACCCAATTTAGTAGATAGAGAATGCAGCTGCAGGCATCTCACTCCTGCAGTCATTCCTACCATAAATGTCATCACGGAGATAAAACCATTCTCCTTAATTGGCATAATTTACTACTTGGAGAAGTCTCCCAAGGTCCTGCTCGTTTCCCATGCTTTCCTCAGTATCCCTTCTCTTTGTTTGAAAATGTAAATAAATACGGGCTGCCCAGAGGAGCTCTTTCTCCTAGTCCTCATCTCAGCCTCAGAGTCAAGAACTCTGCAGAGGATTTCAATCCTCCTGGAGCCCTAAAATCATACCACTTGTCTCATTTATTTAAGCTTTCACTGTACACTTGTTTGGGAGGTTGGGGATCTAGGCCAGGTCCCCGATATTCAAGTACATTTTTCGTGGCATTGTATCAGAGGTCTGACATCAACCCAATTCATAATTGGTGACCTGCTAAGGTGGTTTCTGATGCAAGTATGACTTTCTATTTTTCTTATTCCTTCTATGTTTACAATTTGGAATTCTTATCACTGTTGCTTTGTAGTATAATTTCAGGTTAGGGATTTTGATACCCTCTGCCTAGCCTTTGCTGTCCAGAATTGCCTTTGCTACCCAAGATCTCCTCTGGTTCCAAATGAATTTTAGGATTGTTTTCTCTAATTCTGTGAGATATTCTATTGGAATTTTGATTGGGGTTGCATTGCATCTATATAACAACCTTGGAAGTATAGACATTTTCACTAGGTTGGTTCTTGACATACTCAGTCACCTTATCTTTGACAAAGGAACCAAATACCTTCACTGGAAGAAAGATAGCCTCTTTAATAAATGGTTCTGGAAAAACTGGCCTTCCACATGCCACAGATTAAAACTAGACCCATATCTTTCACCATGCACTAAATTAAAGTTGAAAGGGATCAGATATCTAAATATTAAAAAAAAACTAAATCTGTTGGAAGAGAGAATAGCTAGAACTCTTGAAGAAATTGGTGTAGGCAAGGACTTTATGAGCAAAATTTTGATTGTACAGGAAATATCACAAAGAATCAATAATTGGAATCTCATCTTATTGAACTTTTCCATAGCAAGAGAAACCAATAACAGAATAAAGAAACCATCCACAGTGTTGGAAAAAGTTTTTCCCAGATGTTCTTTACACAAAGGACTAGTATCTAGAGTATATAAAAAACTCAAAATCATCAGATCCTTTTAAAAATTTAAAGATCCAATCCGAAAATGACCATCTGAAATGAATAGACACTTCTCAGATGAAGAAATAGAAATGGCAAATAAATATATGAAAAAATGTTCAACATCACCAGTCATTTGAGAAATGCAAATTAAAATGACACTGAGATATCATCTCACTCCAGAAAGAATGGCTATTATCAAGAAATCAACCAATAACAGATGTTGATTAGACTGTGGAGAAAAAGGAACCCTTTTGACTGTTGATGGAAGTGGAGACTGGTGCAACCACTGTGGAAATCAGTGTATAGATTCCTCAGAAAACTACAACTAGAAGTTCATTTCAACCCAGCTAGTCCCCTTCTTATTATCTTTTTGAAAGAACTAAAAGCATCATACCACAGCAATACATGCATAACTATGTTTGAAGCAGCACAGTTTGTAATAGTGAAATCTTGGAAATAGCCCAAATGCTCATCAACAAATGACTAGTTAAAGATTTTTTAAAAAATACAGCAGAGTACTACTCTGACATAAAGAAGGATAAGCTTGTGACATTTCTAGCTAAATGTATGCACCCTGAGACCATACTCTTAAGTGAAATAAATCAGACACACTTGTGTAAATATTCCATGGTTTCTCTGATGTGGGAAACTCAAAGTTTAACTAACACCAGAGTGTGTAATTGATACTGGGAAATGGGGAGAAAATGTTCAAATGAGAAGGGGAACAAAGAAAGGGGGACAAAATAAGGGACAAAAAATAGAAGTAAAAAATGGAAACAAAGTTTTTGTAAATAAAGAGGAGAAGAGAGACTAAAGGGAAGGAAGGAGAATGGAAAAAAGAAGTACTCATGTATTTAAGTATGAACTTACAGAAATATATTTTATTGTTTAGCATCTAATTCAACAATATTGTCATTGTCATTTTGTTGCTCAAATTGGTTTGGACAATTGAGAATTCTTTCAGATTGTCTCTGGCTCCTGTAATTTTTTTTAACTTTCTAACATGACAAACTACTTCAGGATCATCTTGTGTTTTGCCTATCATTTTCTGTGTACACAGAGAACTTTTAAAAGATTTTTCTTCTTTGTAAGTATTTTTATACTC
This sequence comes from Dasyprocta punctata, assembly GCA_004363535.1. Classification (NCBI taxonomy): domain Eukaryota; kingdom Metazoa; phylum Chordata; class Mammalia; order Rodentia; family Dasyproctidae; genus Dasyprocta; species Dasyprocta punctata. The sequence continues at coordinate 36,644 of RJWM01006283.1, read as the reverse complement.
ATAGAATATTTGCTAAAATAGTGTAGAATTTCAGCATCCCTTTGACTCAACTTGTTTTAGTGGTAACAGCTTATGTAGTGATAGTCCAAGAGTAAAAACAATTAAAAATCTCTTTCATTTTTCCATCTTTTATAAAATTGATACTTTTAAAATATAATGGTCAAAGTTCCATAGGATTGTTTTCAGTTGGGTTTACCTGATGCTTCTTTTCCATTTTTTTTGTTTGTTTGTTTGTTTTGTTTTGTTTTTGATCCAGGGTATCACTATATACTTCTGGATGACCTTGAACTCACTATGTAGCATAGACTGGTCTTGAACACTTGGTAATCCTCCTGTCTCAGACTCCCAATTTCTGGGATTACAGGCATGTGCCATTATTTCCAGTTTGTTTTTCTTCTTAGACTGATACATGTTTAGGGAAAGAATACCATAGCAGTGATGAGATATAACAGTTTTAACTTCTTTATGCCTGAGATTGTTTATCTATAGGGCACATGTTTCCCTCTTAGGTCTTCCATGTTAATTAAAGGAGGCAGTGAAGTGCTAAGCAGAGGATTTGATGCATAGTAAGCCTTAGATAAACAAGGCATACAATCATTGTCATCATCATCGTTGTTTCCCTTGAAATGAATAGTATCACTGTCATCTTCTTTTTCACAATCATTATTTCAAGAAGTGAAATTGAACAACAACAATTGGCCTCCTGGACTCAAGTTTCTTTCCTTGCCCTTTTCAAATCCACTGTCTACACATCTGCCTATTGATCTTTTAAAAAGACAAAGCTAATTTGACTGATTTGATATAATTATCTCATTTTTTATATCACCTACAGGATCAAGTTAATACATTTTAATGTGACAGCAAAATCCTTTTTGACATGTATCTTGCTTTTTTCTTCAGGCTCATATCTAGTGCTTTGTAAAGCTGTCTGGAGTTTTTCAAACCAGTGATATTCTATCTTTTGTGTTTTATCTCACGTAGTTCTCTCATCTTTCTAGTTCCCCATAACATCCAACTTCCATTGCCAAAAATTTCCACTCACTTCTTGAGCTTCAGCTCCAATTTAACTTCTTCCGCAAAGATTATCTTTTCCCTTACAAAGTTGTGCTAATAGTTGTCGCATGTGGTCCCACAACATTAATTCATTCATTCATAGATTTCATAGTTATTTATGAAGCATTTAGAATTCTAGGTTTTGTGTTAAATAAGGACCCTGATAGGGTCAGCCTTATAAAAAATAAGATTGCAAGTGTTCAGCAAGAAAGCTACAGTAAGAATGATAGCAACTTCTTACATTATGACTTTTCCTATGTTTCGATTGCTGATAGGGTGTCCAAAAAAGTATGATTCAAATCTGTTGACATCTTTAAAGACAAGTCCATATTTCATAGATTTAATAGTTATTTATGAAGCATTTAGAATTCTAGGTTTTGTGTTAAATAAGGACCCTGATAGGATCAGCCTTATAAAAAATAAGATTGCAAGTGTTCAGCAAGAAAGTTAGTTTCTGAGCACTAATACTCATTCTCAGTATTCAAGGAGAGTCAGAAACTTATGGGGGTGAACTTCCTTTAGAAAAAATTTGTTCCTAAAACAGGGAAGCATTTGTATACATTTAAACTCTACCTATTATAACTGGGTTAACAGCTCTGGACAGATAGTAGTTAATACTAAAGATAAAAGGCTAATGCCAACGATGCCTATTTTTTTTTCTGACTTTATACCTTTTTGGAGCTACTATTCATCAATGTTCTAAAAATTTTTAGTCCCTGCTTAGTTAACTTGGTTATACAATGTGGCTTAAGTGTCAATGACTTGCTAATGACCTTGTCCTCTTTTCTAGACAACCAAAGGATAATGATTTATTAAATAAAAAGGCTATCTTTTGTCTCCTTTAGATTGGTCAGGGCGAGTTTTGATCTCTGGCTAGGCGGGCTCAGCACACTATCTGAGCTGCAGCAGCCATAAGAAGATGGACCTTCAGCTCCTCTGCATTCCTTGTAATAAGGGACCAAAGTACCATAGGGAAAAGAGCTAAAACAGAGAAAAATAAAGCCAAGTAGAAAGGAGACAAAGAAAGCATAATTTAAAAATTGCAGTTTTAGCCAGGCATGGTGGCACATTCCTGTAATCCCAGCACTTGGGAAGGCAGACAGGGACTGCTATGGATTCAAATTGAGTGTGAACTACATAGCAACGTCCTGTCTCAAAATAAATAAATAAATAAATAAAATTGTACTTTTAAAAAGAGTGTAACTTCAGAATATACTCAAAGTTATCCAAGGTTATCCATATCTGTATGCTTAGGCTTACTTATGCTTCTTTACTTCTGGGCTCCATCATATTCTGAATCCCTTAAAAATAATTTAAGTCCATAAATTGGCTTAGTTGATAATGTAAAAGACAGGAACCCAATCTTAAGAAAAAAGAACAGATTTAGAGGATTCAAAAAATATTTTTAGGCAAAAATTTTCATATCACTCATCTTAAAAAACATTGAGATCATGTCTTTCATCTGTAAAATGGTCCATTATCTTTCAGGGCATGGGCCATCCTTTTTTCTCTAAACCAAGACCAAGCCAGAATTTCCTCCACATTGACAAATTCCACAGGTTTCCACCTCTCAAAATATGTTAATATTCTCAGTTCCAAACTGTAACACATTTCTCTCTTGATGGTCCTCATTTCTTTGAGTGTGTACTTTTAAAGCTCTGCCTGATAAATTCCTTTATTCCTCTTTTAAAAAGAAAGAAAGAAATATTTGACTGTACTAGGATCAAAGGAAATTAAATATATCTCAGATGATAGCTCAGTGGTTCTGCACTTGCTTAGGACCTGTTAGCCTCTGGGTTTGATATCCTGTCTTGAAGAATGAAAGAAAAAAAAAAGAAAGAAAGAAAGAAAGAAAGAAAGAAAGAAAGAAAGAAAGAAAGAAAGAAAAAAGCAAAGGAAATCTCAGATCTATGAAACAGTGCTAACTCCCCCTATAAAGACTGATAACTTTTGAATTCAAAGATCATATTCAGAAACATTAAACTTAAAACTGGTTGTAAAATTATTAGCTCTTCCTTTAAATCCTTAAATTTCCTGTCTCACTCTTTACAAAGTTTAGTAAATTCTTTATCCTTTCAAGAATCTACTTCTATTCTGTATAAGCACAAATATTCTCATCTTTCTTTAATACCTGACCATTTTCAAGAAATCAAGTTCACACAGGTGTTAGACAATGTTGTTGAGAAAAAAGAGGGGATCTAGCAGCTCTCTATGGGTACCTGTGGTGCTCCCAAATGCAGCTATCTGTTAGTAACAAATCAGTTGAGCAGTTGCTAAAAAAATAGCACTCAACACGTATAGTCTCTTAAAATTGCCAACAACTGTTTCCTTTTGTTAAATTCTCATGTTCCAGTGACTATGCTAAGTGCTTTATATGCAAGGTCTAATCTAATTTTACAGCGACTCTGTTAATGTGACCCTGTTGAATAGGGCCTCATAGGGATTGTCACCTGCATAAAGTTAGCTAGGTAACAGTAAGTCTAGAATTTTAATGTATTCTTTCAGGATTTGAAATTCAATGCTTTTCCCCATGTGAATCTGTTGTCATCAGAATTCTGGGATGGGGATAAAGATGTGAATTAGCATAAACTAATGGAGCCAAGAGTCTCTCCCTTGGTCAAACTTCGCAGTGATTGAAAGTAATTTTTCAAAACACAAATTCTCAGGTTGTACTAAGATCTGGTGAATCTTCAATACTTTCTAAAGTTATCTAGGTAATTTAGATAAATTTTCCTTCCTTGAAAAAGAGTCAAGCAACCACTGAAATGACATATCAACAAAACATTTGAATTATATTGCAGAGAAGACAAAGACATCTGTCCTTGAAAAGGGAGAATACATAGCTTTAAGAAGAGAATCACTTAGAGTTTAACAGAAAGAATAAATGAAATATAAAGATAGAAATATAGGTTATGCTTTATTAATCTGGTCTCCTAATCTTACTCCTGAGAAGTTGCTTTGAATGACTTTGGGGTATTTTAAAAATGCACCTCAGAAGATTGCAGTGTTCCACCTCTCAAAGTAGTCAACATAATGTTCTACAGTCTCTCAAAGGCAATTCTCATATAGGAATTTTAGCAATTAACTAAGAAGTGGCAAATCTGTTACATTTCTCAAAGGAAGAGATTAAGAATTGCTTGTATAAGTCTGATATAGGGTTAAAAAGATATTTAAGAGATAATCCTACTTCTTTTGTACAAAAGTGAGTGTCCATGCTTAATTCATAATTTAAAATGTGCCCCCATAGTGTAAAATGATGACAAATGGGTGAATAGGCAATTAAAAAGAAATAACAGAAATTTGGCATTATATTTAAGGGATTGAAAACATGTTTAAAAATGAGAGTTCAAATTTTTTTATTCTCTCTATCTCAAACAATGTAGTATGAGTAAGTTATGACTTATAGAATCTTGGGGCTGGAAGGGTCTTTATTGTGTATTCTAAAAGTTCTTTCTTTATGTGAGAGTCTTTTAAAACATCTTTGCTAGAGATGTGACATATATGGTGTAAAAATCCAGTGATGAAATTTGCATCATGTCTGAAGTATCTCATTCATCATATCTTATTGAAATCTTTTTAAAATTTTTTTTGAGATGGAATCTGCATTTTTCTCACTTCTACCCATTGTTATCTGCTCAACCTTCTAAGATCGTTTGAACCACATCATTTTTCCTCACTGTATTCTGACCTTCAGGGCCTCGTGATTATAAAAATGCCCATTTCTCTTCTCTAGACTGCCCATTTCCGTTCTTTTAATTGTTCATGTATAGTATGACTTTAAGGCATCTCGGTACCCAGGGTGTTCTCTTTTAAAATTGTTTCAGCTTCTCTGCATTCCATACAAAGGAGTATATCTAGAAGCCTTGTGAAATTTAGAAATATTCATCAGCTACTTGTGGTTGTGGGGTGTTAATAATAACAGACTACTATGTAGTAGAAGGGATGACTCCTTTATTAGTCTAAAGATAATCTTTGTTGTCATTTGTCCTTTAATATTATTTCTCTCCTGGCTTGTTAGTAGTTTGAGGTATGAGGAAACGTTTTTTCTTTTTTAAAAATTAGTACTTTCTTTTATATCTTGCCAAAGTGTCTGTCTGATGTTAGTATTTTAGCAATACTCCTGATTAAGCAGATGGAGGTATTAAGGCTCTGTGAAATGGTTTAAATTTAATTGAACAAATTACTTATCTATAGTTTCAATAAGGTTTTGACACTAACAAGTTCATTATAATAAACCACATAATGTTTTCTCTAAAAAGCTATAAAATCTTTCCAGCAATACTTTTTACAAAAGAGAAAATATTGCATATCAAGAAGATATATTGAAGAGGATGAAGTGGGTTTGCCCACCTTCCCTTATAGTTTACATATTTCCTTCCTCCTTTCTCCTCCCATCTTTCTTTCTTTCTTTCTTTCCTTCCTTTCTCTCTCTCTTTCTTTCTTTCTTTCTTTCTTTCTTTCTTTCTTTCTTTCTTTCTTTCCTTCTTTCCTTCTTTCTTTCTTGCCTGCTTGTTTGTTTGCTTGCTTGCTTGCTCTCAGAAGTAGAAATTGAACCCAGAGCCATCACAGAGCTATATCATCAATTCTTTATTTTTTAATAAATAAAGTCTCACTAAGCTCTTACTTTGGAGTGAGTTGAAGTGTTAGATGAATAATTAGTTGATCTGAAACAGTTTTGACACCATATTGTCAACGTTTTTTTTTTTTTTTTTTTTTTTTTTTGCGGCACCAGGGATTGAACTCACAACCTCGCACCTGCCAGGGCAGGCGCTTAAGCCACTGAGCCAGATTCCCAGCCCTGGTTTTTTGAAGCAGGGTCGCACTATATAGCTCAGGCCAGCCTTGCACTCTCGTTGTAGCCCAAGCTGGCCTTGAACTCACAACGCTCCGCCTACCTCAGCCTCCCGAGTGCTCATATTGTCAACTTTTAATCATGGTTAAGGATCAGGAAAAGTACGAGAGTAAATCAATGGACAAACACAACATATCTGGAATATACTATAAATATCTGGAATCTTGTTCCTGGTTGATATCAGCAGATTGGAACGATGCTTAATTTTCTACTTTTTTATCTAATGCATAAAAGACATACAGGAATAAGTCTTAAATTATACAGTCAGACTTGAAAACAAGATCCTGTGGCAGACCAGCAACCTTAAAGATATATAAAGGAGGAAAGCAGATAGGAAGCTACGTTAGCCAACTGGATTTCCATAGCATACTTTTAGGACCACTGCTGAAGGGATGAAGGATACATCTGGCAACAACTTCTCCCACTAAATGCTACAGTCAGACAACTGGAAAATAGACACAAAAAACCTAAAAACAGTTTATGATTGTTGAAAGGAGAAATAAATCTATGAGTCTCTTTGACTGAATTAATTGAATACAGGCAGTAGTAGTCATGTCTTCCTATAGTTGTATAAAATTTTGTGCTCCTTATCAGGTGCATTACTTTAAAACTGTGATTTAAAACCAAACATAACGACGAGTAGCAGTTATGATGGAGAGGACAGTTTAGATTTTATTTTATTTTTAATTTTAATTTTTTATTTTTTGGTACGGGGGATCAAACTCACAACCTCATGCTTGCCATGCAGGCGCTTACGCCACTGAGCTAAACTCCTGGCCCTACTTTTTGAGACAGGGTCTCACTATGCAGTTCAGGCTGGCCTTGAACTCACTTTGTAGTCCAGGCTGGTCTCAAACTCACAGCAAAACACCTGCCTCAGCCTCCCAAGTACTAGGATTAAAAGTGTGTGCCACGACGCCCAGTTTAGATTTTATTAGTAGAGGAAAGACTAAGCAGGTTGACACAGTGGTTCTTGATTTGGCCCATGATTCAGAACCATCGGAATTTCTTGTTTGCTTTAACACACAAAAGAGTGCCTCACTCTTTAAGTGTTTTTACTTTTTAAATATAGAATGAACAGAGTGTGTGCACTTCTAAAAAACTTTTTGAAAACTTTATGATTCAAATGCTTATACTTCTGGTTTAAAAAAATTACCAAATTAGAAATATTTTAGATAATAGAGTTAACTGGGATATAATGATTGTCTACAAACACAAAACTGACCATGTTCCTACTCATTGAATCCTTTGGAAAAGCCAGTTGATCAGTTCATCAATTCCCCCGTTGGAGTTCTTTAATGTTTCTAAAAGTAGTAGTTAACTAGATATAGACCAAAAAATATACCTTTTAGGTAACTACGTTAGCAGAGTGGGCTGGGATAGTTACTACTGGTATAAAATAATTATGCTTCTTCTTCTTTTTTATATTTTGCACACCAAGGTTGAGATTAGATTTTCTCAACATTCGTCTTGTGTCAGCATAACCCAGGCCTTTGAGATGCATTAAATTAGATCTTAGATTGTATTGGCCCACAATTTAGCAGAGATACCAAATTCAGTCACTGTTTAAAATCTCTCTTTTCTCTCTCATTGCCTCAGTACCATCAGTTTTACAAATAAATTTAATTTGTTCAGAAGAAGTTGAGTCACACTTCTATCCTGCTCTCTTGGCCATGTGTTTGAATGATAAAATAATGTTCTACTCTGAAAAATTTGTAAGTTTTCCTATTTATTGTAAGGTCAGTCACTGATGCTCACAATTTCAATTGACCAAGAGGTCAGTTTCTTCACTCTTTTGTGTCTATCAGTTACAAGCTGTTCTCTACATTTGATAGCTCATGAACAAATGAAAGGTTTTTCTGGTTGCCTCTGTGATTATCTGATGTTGAAAATGAGAAAAGGTAATGCTATATCTGCTGCATGGACTTTCTTAATTATCTTTACATGTTCCCCCTTGGAAAAGTGTGTCAAGAGTCTTATTATGTCTGTCTGATATGTTTTGACTTAAAATGTGTCATTTTAACTCTTGTATTTCTGGTCTGCTTAGGAGAATGTATTTGCTTGACAACTACTATAGATTGTCCTCTTAAATTATCAAAAGCAGTTGAGTTCACAATGATAGACAAAGCTTTGGGAGACAGAGATCAGTAATATCAAGTCTACCTCAAGAAAGAAGCGGGGAAGGGCCGGGAGTTTGGCTCAGCGGCTTACGTGCCTGTCAGGCAGGCACGAGGTTGTGAGCTCGACCCCCGGTGCCGCAAAAAAAAAAAAAAAAAGAAAGAAGCGGGGAGAGGGAATTTTGGGAGAAAATGGGGCCATGATAAGGGTATAAAATAGATACCTCACATTTTGTGTCTTAGGAAGATACTCTGAGACTCAAATATATCCTGTCACTTCCTCTATAAGAACAAGACATATCTGAAAAAAAAAGACTCACAGCAGACAACCAGATGACAAAAGCATCTTTCATGCCCATTTTGTTTTAAGGAAGGACTGCCTGACCACCTACTGAGAACAAGATGATGAGAACAAAGAAGTTGGTCACTGGTTACTTTAATTTCTGTCTGCAATAGACAAATACATATACCTTTCCTTGCTGCTTTCTTCACTTATTTTAGTATTGTCATGAAAGATTTTTATAATTCAGTACTCAATTCCTCGAGCTGTAAAGTTGACCTCTTGCTACTTACTTTAATATAGCTACAGAAAGCAGTTTTTAATTCCCTCTCAGGATGCATTCAGTGGGAAACACTCTCAAGAATGCTTACATTTTAAGCCTCTCACTTTAAAAGTGAACTTCTTGACTTTTCCATTTAATAAATATCAGATATCATTTATTTATGTGAGGTTAGTGTGAGTATTTTAGAATATAATGTTGTAGCAGGCTTCTTACATTCATATCAAGAAATGGATACACTGCTATCCCCAGATGCGGGTACTCAGAGAGAGCAGACTCCTGAGCTTTTACCAGCTATGACCCCTAATATAGAAAAAAGGGACTTCTGAAAAGGATGTTAGTGACTTCACTATTCTATATTCAGCCCTATTTCCCTATTGACATTTCATCTTGTCAAATCTATCTCATCACCTCTCAATGACTGACAGAGAACTCTTGTCAATGAGTTTATAGTAAGAAGTGAGGTTGCATTTGAGCTTTATAGACAGAAAAGCCTACATTTGAAATCTAGCCCCTACACTGACTTGGATGATCTGAAACATGTTGCTTAACCTCCTTGGTTCTTAGATTCTTTATCTGTCAAAAGAGATAATATTCAGTCTCCAAAGGAAAAGACAACATATATATGAAGCCTATCACTGTGTAAGCAGCAAATAAAACATGGCTAATCATTTGATGTCTCCTTATTTACAAGCTAGATAGTCTTCTCACTCCCTCTCTTTTCAGCTAAGCCAAGGCATTAATAGTGATTGTGACGATGAGCATGATAGTTATTGATGCTAATTGTAGTTTCTTTGCATTACTTTACACAGGCACATTTATTTGCATCATCTGAAGTATAATAAATATTCTTATCTTTATGTTTCTGATGGTTAAAGCAGAGCTGAAAATTAAGATTAAATATCCTAAGTATAATTCACACCCATCCATATTGCCCTACTCCAAAGAAATTCTCTACTGTTTTTGAATTTCAATCTTTCTTCGATTGAACTTGGCCTTTTCCCAGGATGATACCATAAAAATTCAACTCTGATATAGTGGTGGAAAAAGATAACTGTTAGAGGATGATTTATAAACTGTAAGCACTTTTTCCATACAGCATTTCCTTTATCTCAAGGCATTCTGGACAGAACGAAGGCTGCCTCAGGCCACTAGCTTTTCAGGTATTCATTAATCCTGAAGAAAGCTTCAGGTTGGGGTCATTACCACTTAATTACAGTTTGTGATTACTGGCATATTCTGTAGTGACCTTATTCTGGGAGTTGGTCTGTTTGTTCACGAGAGGATTCGAGCAGCTGGAAATTTTGGCTGACTGGAAAGTTTAAATGGGGATTTTTTTGGCTTGAATTGAAGGCCATTCTTACTGAAATGTCAACATATTTTTCTTCCATCTGGATCTAGTTAATCACAGTGCTTGCTTTTATGTGTTTTTTCATGTGCTTTGCTTTTCAGGTATGCCTGAACTTACCAAAATGCTGTTTGAAAAGCAGAGGCTCCAGTCAAAGTGTTAGTCTGTCATTATTTAGTCTTTGTGGGCATAACAAGGGAGGTTTTCTCGTGAACACTCAGGCATATTCAAACCTTTATTTTAGGTACATCCAAGACTCCTTAAAGATCAGAATGAATTTTTATCTCACCATTACATCAAGAATAATGTTCTAAAGTAATTGACAAGGAGGCCTCCTGCAGTAGCAAATAGTGAGAGGTTTGGAACAGGATTCTGCTCTAAATGGCAACTGATTTCTGGGCCAAATAATTTCATTTATTTATTCACACAGTATTTATGCCACAGATATTTATTGACTCTTTCCTACGAGTCACCCACTGGGAGAGATTGTAGATACTGAAGTCTGTGAGGGCTGGGATAGTACTTTCTCTTGCATCATTGTACCTACAATATATTTCTTACTGAGTAACAACATGTAAGCAAATGTGTATTTGGACTCCAGTAAAATTGTATTTACAGGGAATGAAATTTGAATATATCATTTTACATGTTATGGAAGAGCTGTTTTCTTTTGAGCTTTTCAATTTTATAAAAATGAAAAGAACTATTCTTAGTTTGTGCATCATACATAGACAGCAGTGCGGATTTGGCTCATGTGTTATAATTGACTCTCTGATGCATACCACAAATTAAAATATAAGGTATCACGAACTGTTAGTGATAGATATTCTAGGTTTTATGGGACTACATGGAATTCTTGGATGTGTGAGTATGTCCCAAGATGATGATTCTAAATGGGAACTGTATCAATCACTACTTACTAGAGAAACAGATTTAATGCACGATATACGAATATATATGAATTTACAAGATTGGCTCACAGTGGCCACCCACAGAGTCAGCTGTAAAAGAGTGCAAAATGTCTGTGTGCTGGAGAATGAAAGATCCAGTGGAGACCTGGAGCTCACTGCAGTGTCCCATGCAAGTTTATATCAGGAGACCTAAGGGTCTGTGCTGGAGCCTGAAGAGTCTGTGCTGGAAGCTAGGAGACAGTGCCCAAGGTGAAGGTGAAGACTGAGCTCCTCTGAAGAAACAAAAGCGAGTCTTCCTTCTTTGTTTTCCTTTTATATCATTTAGGCGACAAGCTCATTGGTTGCCATCACTCACACTCAGTAAATTCTAGCAAATCCAACAAATTCCCTGGCTACCCCCAGAACTATGGCGATTCAATTTAGTTGGGTGTTTCTTCTTTAAGTTAAAACAATCAGTTAACTATCACAGGGACCATGAAAAGAGAAATAATGAGCTAGTGGAAGCCAAAGAAAAAAATATGTGTAAAATCCCAGAAGCAAAAGAATATGATATGACTGGAATTACCAGAGTAGAAGGAAATCTGGGAAAAATGTGGAGTCTACAGAGATAAACAGAGGCCATCTTGTGAATGGCCTTCTGTACCTTCTAAAGACTTTTGGAACAGGCTGTAAGGTAAATCTGGAAGGTTTTAAACAGTAATAGAGCATAAAATTAAATTTGCAGTTTAAAATATCAATATGGATACTCATGGAAGATGAAATAGATATACCAGGCCCTAATATAACTTCACTAACAAAAACAAATTAAACTGACCAGATTTAACATGTGGGCCAAATGTTGATAGACTTTGCTCTAGAGTCAGCATGATTGAAATTTTTTTTTTCAACTCATGATTGAAATTTTATTCTATAATGTGTGTGTTAGGTTTTCCAGTGCAATACAGAGGCAAAAAAGAAAAAGAGGTCTTTATCAAGGATGCTGAGAGGAGTGCACAACTCGTGAGGCTGGGCTCCTCCTCTGGTCAGAGACAAAGGGGCCTGAAGGTTATATGACCAATGACCAGAGGGTGAGCTTGGGGTAGGCATTGATGACACATGAGGAACTGATTGAAATTTTCTTCAGGTGCATGGGAAAGGAAAGAGGAAGTTGTAATCATGGCTGAGAGGAGGAGGAGGAAGTGGTCATCAAGGAAATAAGTTGCCGTTTTTGTTTTGGCTTTCTGCCACGGTAGACCAAAACCATAATATTCAGTAATTTATACTAGGGCAGAAACCTTTCAGTATGTTTTTGACAAATCACTAAAATTCTATACTACAATGTTTGATGAATTCTTAGCTTCCTTGAAGAAGTCCATCAGAAGTCCATAAAAGGAAATGAAGGAAAGTAAACACAGTTATTTGCTATTTTAAAATAAAGCAGTTCCTCTGGATAAGTGTCCAGATAATAGCTACTTTATTTGACTGCATTCAACACTATTACCACCTTTTGCCAGAGGGTTTGTCCTTCTATTGGGCAACTGATTCAGTCATGAGTTCTAATGTTCTTTTTTTTCTTGCACCTGGATTCTAATTTCCAGTTCATATTATTGAGGTTCTTGAATGACACTAGCTATGCTCACTTAAATTACAGGAAGGGAAGCTAGCTAGGTTGATATCCATCCTTAGTTTTTAATTTCAGTGACTTCAAATTAAGTAGAAAGGGAAAGGCCTATCTGCCAGATTATTTAATTTTAAAGGCATTTTGCTAATTCTAAGGAAAAACATTTTAAGTGGTGCTATCCCAAAGAATGCCCCATAATTTATACCTTCAAACGTGTTTAAGAAGCAAAGTAAATTACAGAAAGACCAATCTGCACACCTCAGTTAGGGTAGCATTTAAATGTTTAGGAGGCCATTACTTCAGTTTCTGATTTGTAAACTTTTGTGTCCTGGGAAATTATAGCCTCTCATCTTGAGGCTTGAACCCAGTTGACATTCCTGGAGCTATGTGGCTCTGCCATCCCACTGTGCCCAACCGTTTATAGGGAGACACAGTGCGAGGAAACAGGAAACTGTTAGTTGGTTCATAGATTACATATCAGTACCTCAGTTAGCTCTATTCACATTGCTTAGAGCCAGTTGAAGGGAGAAGGAAATAGCTGAGCCAGTTCTGTACATATCAGTACATGGAGAGAGGGCTTAGTTTAACTAATGCTGAAGCAGTTGCTCTGCATTCAAGGAGAGCCATGCAAGTTGTCTTCTACTTCTCTCCATTCCTTGTCTTGTAAAAGCTGGAGCAGGGTCAGTCATGGTTGCATGACAATAGTCATCTCTAGATTGTGAATCCTCTATGACAGACTTCAATGCGAAGAATTATAAACAAGAGAATGAGCACACTAATTCTGATATAAAACCAAAAGTGAGCCTTGAGATTTACAAATGGATTCAATTGTTCTGTAGCATCAGCAAACTTATCCCAGTCTTTAATTTGGGTATCAAAAATAGTTGTCTGTTGTGACATTGTAGCACTAGTCTCTGAAGAGCATCTATATCCATAGTAATATTGTGATAGTTTGCTCTTTGTATGTGTTTTTATCATTCCCTAAAGATGTAGGTTTTGTTATATGGTAATGGGGTGATACAAAAGCAAGTCATATTACAGTGACACTTTAAACCCTGCTGTAACTGTAAACTTTCAGTCTAATCTCCCATCTACAGAACAGAAGTTTCTAGGATGCTCACTTGGGTTTGCAACTTTATGTCAATTTCTCTCTGAATTTTCCAACTCTCATCAGCACTTTTTACAAAGTGAGCAGTTTGCATGGAATGGGCTAATGCTGTGGAGCCCATAGCTGTGCTGGCCATCGAAAGCACTGAGGAAATAATCCCTGCAATAATCAATCCAAGCATCCTCTTGGTTTGATTGCTACATCTTTTAATTAAGGTCTCTACCAAGAGGGATGTAGGTGAATGATATCAAGCTTCTAGTAGATTGATCGGAAGCCAAGCTCTGGGCATTTTCCTCATGATTATTATTGTGGAGTCCCTAGAAAGAAGTTCAGGTGTAATACAATAGGTTAGTTAGCAATTACTATATGAGAACATATTTTGTTCCCACTCTATCTTTCCTATCAACAGAACATGAGGATCATAGATATATATGTTTACTTTTGTACACCTATGATCTTATGATACTGCTTCGACTTTTCCTCCCTTCATCAGCTGCAGATGCCCAGCCTGCAGCCATCCATCATGAAAAGGCAGGGCTAATTTCCATAAAGTATGCTGTATGGATCTAGCTTTGTCATTGATAATGAGTCTGGGAATAGGAGAACTGAGGGCTCTACCTGACCATGTAACATTAGACAAGGCTTCTGAGGTCATTACATTGCCAGGAGAGCCTAAAAAGGAAATCTCATGCCAATTTCGATCTTTTCCCCATTGGAATCCTCTGGGGGACCACTCTATAAAAGAATAATTAATTTGCATATAATCTGTCCATGGTATGGGTCTCTGCAAGATTGCCAAGGGCCTGAATCACCTTCTTTGAAATGAGGGCCATGAACTTCCAGAATGCAGATAGGAATGTAAGGTTTAAAGTCTCTTACAAGGTTACCATCTGAGGGAACAGAAGTTAAGGTCAGGAAGGCGAATTGTGCTCTGACACGTACACTTTCCAAGTCTGATTCACAGTTGACATACATGGGCTAAAATCTTGCTGTCGATGGGCTACACATAAATGAGGATATACAAAGTGAGAGGTAATATTAAGCTTAGCTTGTTCTTGTAAATACATAAAAATATGAGGGCCAGGCAGAATAGTATAGGTAGGATTATTGCTCTCCATAGAATGGAAAATTTTTGGTGGCTTGTCCATTCATATTAGGAGTCTGCGCAGAGGTGGACTAGGTATATTAGCCCTGTACGCCTCACCCTGAACCACAAGAATACATACTGTGGCTGCTAGGAGAGCAAACATTGCAAGAAAAAGATTTTCAGGTGATTGAACCAAACCCTGGCTGTTAACTAGATGGTGAGCTTCATGAACTGTCTGCTGCAGGCCTTCCCAGGAGAGAGGACCATGCATTATTGTGTTCATTGCTTGAGATCTTGGCAGGGGGTTCGATGTGTTGCATGGGTGGGTCGGATTCTCTCCATGGCACTGTTTTGATGGGCGATGGTGAGTCCTTTTCTACTGGGTGAGAGGATGATTTCTGATGCTTAGATCCTGGAAGGCTCAAATTAGGGGATTGGAGTCTCTCTGTGATCTGGAGTAATGCTGATGATTTTCTGTGGAGCTGACCAGTCCATGGATGCATGTATCAGGATGGAATCCATAGTACGTCTGCATTCCCTGTGAAAATACATACATGCATGCCTTCTGCCCCAAGTTAAGAGCGATGTTGGACAACTCCAAACACCTCTTTGGAGGTCATGCCAGGCTATAGGGGGCAAGGATTTGGAAGCATGGCCCAACTCCTGTCCCCAGTGTAACATGTCTGGTGGCAAATCAGAATAGGGGAGAAGATTCAGAAAATTTAAAACACATGTAGTAAAATTTAAAGACATTTGAGGAGATTTCTGACCTTGTATTCCCCCTTGTTTTTGTTTGGCCAGTTGATTTTTTAATTTAAGATGAGTGTGCTCAATTGTTGCTTGCCTTAGGGATTATAGGGGATCCATGTAATATGCTCTATATTCCTGTATTCAAGAAAACTCTGGAAATGTTTGCTAGTATAGGCAGGACCATTATCAGTTTTTATTTTTTGTGCACTCACAATGTAATGAAGGCTGATACACAGTGCTGTATGGCATGTTGACTTCGTTCACCTGAATGGCAGGTGGTGTGGATCATATGTGAGAAGGTATCTATAGAGACATGAATATACTGAAGTTTACTAAAAGAGACTATTTGGGTAATATCCATCTGCCATAACTGATTGGTCTTAAGACCTTTGGGATTGCAACCCTGTTGAGGGATGGGCCTAGGAGCAAGTTGGCAAGAAGTACATGATAGCACTATTTGTCTGGCTTGAGCTCTGGTCATTTTGAATTCTCTTTGTAGAGATTTAGAATTTTGATGAAAGAATTCATGGGATTATCTTGCTTTATCAAAAATGGAAACCACATTGACTAGAGCATCTGCATTAGAATTTCCCAATGATAATGGACCTGGCAGATGAGAATGAGTTCTAATATGATCAATAAAGAATGGGGCAGTTCACTTATTATAGTCTTTTGTAGTTTTAAAAATAGCTGCAATGAGGTCGATTCTATGGTGGAGCGAATTGATGCAGTCTCAATCTTTTGGGTAAAATAAACTGCATAAGAAGAGTCACTCAGTATATTATGGGGTTGATCTACAAATTGTTCTATGATGTACCAGTGTAGCCTTAATCTCTGAGAGTTGTGCTGAATCTCCCTGTGTAGAGAAGGAGTGCTAGAAGGAGCAGTTCCAGATAGCTGCTTTTCCTTTGGAATAGCCATTTGTAAAGTAAGTAGGAGCCCCCGTCAAAGGTTTTAATTGAGTAACTTTTGGGAGAATAACAGAAGTGTACAGGAAGAATTGCTAGAAAGGGTCACTTGGGCAGTGATTATCTATTGTCCCTAGGAATTGGGAAAATGCTAACTGCCAGAATAAGGCAGTTTGAAGGAAAGTTTGTCTCTGCTGAGTATCTAGTGAAACCTCAATAACATCTGTATCACACCCAAGGAGCTGGTATGTTCTATTTCTCCTTATAGTCACAATTTTAGCTATTTGTTCTATGCATACCTGGAGAGTTTTACTAGCTGATTAGGTAAAAACAGCCATTCCATAGGGAAAAGATTTTTATTATCCCATTGTCCTAATATTCCTGAGGGAGAATGAGGGGTTTGTAACACAAACAGATAAAGAGGTAGATTAATGTCAATTCTAAAACATTGCCTAGAATATAGAAATTTTTCAACCAACTTTAATTCCTGGTTAGCTGCTTCTGTGAGTTGCTGGGGAGAATTTAAATCTTTACCACCTTGAAGAATACTATACAAATTTTGTAACAGATAGATCACTATACCTATTTTGGGCCTGAGCCAATTAATATCTCCTAGCAGTTTTTGGAAAGCATTTAAAGTTAGTAGTTCATCTATTCTTATTTAAATCTTTTGTGACTTAATTACATTTTCAGGAACAATAGAGCCCAAATAATTGTAAGAACTTATCATTTATATTTTGTCAGGTGCTATTTGGAGGCCAAAAGCACTTAAATCTCCCTTGACCTATTTAAAAAGTATAACTAAATTAGATTTAGAGGACATAGTACATAAAATGTCATTCATATAATGAGCTATACATGCTTGAGAGAATTGAGGCCTACATCTCTTTAAAACTTGTGCCACAAATAACTGGCATAGTGTGGCACTATTTGCCATTCCCTGTGAGAGTCTTGTCCATTGAAAACATTTCGCTGGCTCTTGAAAATTAATGCTAGGTACTGAAAATGCAAAACAAAAAAAAAAAAGCTTGATCCTGAGGAGAGAGGAGAATATTAAAAAAAAAATCTTTTAGATCAATAACAACCATAGGCCAGTTGTGTGAGATTTCAGTAACACTAGGTAGACCAGGTTGTAATGTCCCCCACTGACAGCATATCCACTTGCTTGATGTTTTTGGAATAACAAAAACTGGGGTATTCCATGAGCCAACAGAGGGTTTGAGATGACCTCATAGAATCTGTTCTTTTACTAATGCTGATAAGATCTTTAACTTCTCCTGTGTTAGGGGTCATCGAGAAACCCATTTTGGCTCTGTCATTTTCCATTGAATTGTTAGAGTAGAAACAGGTGGAGAAGTGCCAATATCCCTTGCTGTAAATTTGAATTATATTCAATCCTGGGTCTATCTAGTTTTACTAAAGTATTAATTGGAAGCATGCAACCCTGTGGGTTCCTACCCAGACCTTTGTTTTCTTGATATCCCATTTTAGCCATGATTTTGCTAGCAGGTGGCATGTACTTCTGAGAGGAAGAAGTAATTAAAACAGTGTTCCATTCTTTTATAAGATCTGTTCCCCCATAATTTGATGGGAATGGGCACAATAAGTGGTGTTACGATGCCTGTCTGACCATCAGGGCCGATATATGGACATGGCAGTGTGCTCTGGGAGACAGATTGAGGGGAGCCTAGGCCTATCAGGGGCTGTGGAGGCAGCTCTAGTCACCAAGTGGATGGCTAAGATTGGCTACTGACGATTGTGACATCAGCCCCTGTGTCCAACAAACCAGTGAAAGACATTCCATTCAATTTAACAGTATAGGTAGGTCTATAAGCTGAAATATTTTGGGAAAAATAAATACCCTTGCTCAAGGATTTATCTGTACCAAGCTTATGCAAGGAGTGGAGTGCTGGAGACAACTGAATTGTGGGAAAAAGTAATATCTGAGTAATCCGATCACCAGGCTCAATTACCCAAATGTCATGGAACACACTGCAACTGATATTCCTTGATTACAATCACCATCTACCAGAGTTGTAACTACCATAAAACCTTTAGGAATTAAGCTTGATTTTCCTATATTAAGTCCCACACATCCTTCTGGTGGAGGCCCATAGACCCCAGTGTGGACTGAAGCTGGTCCTCCCCTTCCCATAAATGAATGCAAGAAGCTGCTGGTAAATCTAATCCTGCACTCTAGTTGGCCCTTCATATGAGGGATGTAATGTTTCACTGTGTACCCATCTTGGTAGAGGAATGGCTGTCTGTCTGATTTGGACTGGATACAGTTGGTTTAACAGTGTTTGCGAGAGTAGGACACCATTTGATTCTGTTCCTTGTGTTTGTGCCTGACCTCAGGAAAGGGCTGATTCTCTGTTTCCCTAAAATAGGGGTGTGCCATCATTATGAAATCTAGATTTACAATCTTTTGCCCAACAAAGGCCTTTTTTGCAACACAGGCACAGAGTATGTGGTAAATCAGAGCCTGATCTAGTAATCACCTGTGTAGCTGAGGGTACTAGTGTTTTTAAAAGCTCTGGGCAATGCTTGTGAGCATGACTTTGTTTGCTACAACTAAAACATTTAATCACATCAAATTTATCAGTAAGATGTTGGGAGCTAGCTTGTGCAGTGAGTGCAGAAGCATGGGTGGTAGATGCGACATTTTGGTATCTTTGAATATAAGTGGCTAAATCTTTAGTGTGAAGGACCAATGCTAAAGCTCATTTATAGTCCTTGTTAACATTCTCATATGCTAATTGACAAAGGATAATTTTAGCTGAGATGAGAGACTTGTCTGTTTACTGCTTCCTGCATTCTAGCTATGAACTGTGTGTAAGTTTATGTAGGGCCTTGTAGTATTAGGGTAAAGAACTTATTAGGTGTACCATCATCTGGGACAGAAATTCATGCATGGCATAGTAGTTCTTTGTACTGCATAAAAAGAAGAGGCAGGGCATAAGCTTGAACTTTCACATCAGCATATTTGCCCATGCCAAACAGCATTTCTTGTGTAATGACCTGAAGGTTTTCATCTTCATTGTCTTGATTACTTTGTGATTGTTCTGAAATGAGTGTTCTTAATTGTAATTCAAAATGCAGGAATTCTGCAGGCAAAAGACATGTGCAAGCTAGGTGAGTCACATCACTTGATACCATTTGAAAGCCTTGAATTACATTGTCTAAGCAACCTGACGTGTAAGAACCTTGAACTCCATTATTCAAGACACTCTTGAATTCTTTTAAGAGTAGAAAATTAACAGCTGTGTGTGTGTTATGTTTGCATGTGGGTTGCTCCAGATCATTTTCATCAGTTACTGGAAAACACATTGCTTGAGCGTGAACCACATCACAGTACCTTAGCTTCCTTGTGGATGGGGAGGAGGGGCATATACTGAGCTGACTCTATGGTATGGGAGAGAGAGGGGCTGTGGGAAGCACACCTGCAGCAGAAGCATTTATCTTCTGAGTTGACAAACAAAGCTGAGTGTGTGAATAAATTGGAAAGGTTTTGCATTTCTTTATGAATGTCTTTATGAATACCTTGCAAAAGTGAACTCATTGGTTATCTCCATTTTTTTAAACAGGCCTTGTCCTCAGCAGCCCATTAGGAAGCACATCACCGTGGTGATCTGAAGTATTTGGTATAGCTACTTCAGGGTTCTTTTCCGTTTCAGTTGCCTTACTCACTATTTTGTCAGCAAAAGCAGAGTACTTTTCAATGTAAATTTGATACTGGTCTTTGTCTTTTGTTAATTTGTAAGGACCTTAGGGCTATTCTCACTAGACTATACGTAGTTATAGTTTCTGGATGGAATTGTTTCTCTTTTTTGTATTTTGGCTTCATAAAGAGTTTTGCCTATCTTATCTGAAACTCTCATATCAAATGTACTGGCTCTGGGGAAGGAAAGATAGAACATAGTTATCTGATGGAGCAGTTTAAAAACTTTCTAAAGTGGCACATTAATGTCTGTATCATTTAGTAGCTTTATATTAGTAGGCTGAAATCTTTCTCTTCTGTAGATAAAGAATATATTTGGACCATTGTTACCCTTGATGAACAGATTCTTATTTGCTACTTGAATCTGAGTACTGGAAATAGTAAAATGTTTTACTTACCTTAGAATCTTGCAATGCAAGGTCCATCAGGTTGTCAGTACCTGGATAGTGGTTGGTTGTTGTGCTGTGAAAGTCATGCATTCCAGCCATACTAAGCACCAAATATTGTAATCCAAATAATGTAATCTCTGTTCCTGTCCACCTTGCAGCCCAGAAAGTTTATATTTGTAATCCATTGAAATGTTACTGGAATCTCAGTTAGTTAATTCCAATCTACCATTTCCAGGGCAACCTACAGCAAGAATAAAGACCCTAAGACATATTCACATTTATGTGCAGCCAAGGGGTTCTGAGTCTGATTCAGGTGAGGATTCACTGAACAAAGGCCTAGCCCCAAGGCCTCATTCAGAATTTATTATCTTGTGAAGAAGGGAGTGACTCGAGGATGAGTGACAGTGAAAATGGTGGGGATTATGTGAGTGTGTGAGCTAGGCTTAGCTAGGATGCTAGAAAGTACTCTGCAATATTCAGAGAGAAGGGAATGCAGAAAGACTAATTTGCATGACTCAATTGGGGTTGCATTCAAATGTTTAGGGGGCTGTTACTTCAGTTTCTGATACATAAACTTTTGTGCCCTGGAAAATCATAGCCTCTCATCTTGAGGCTTGAACCCAGTTGACATTCCTGAAACTATGTGGCTCTGCCATCCTGCTGTGCTCGACCATTTATAGGGAGACACGAGGCAGAGAAACAGGAAACTGTTGGCTTCAAGGATGACATATCAGTACCTCAGCTAGCCCTATTCACGTTGCTTAGAGACAACTAAAGGGAGAAGGAAATAGCTTAGCCAGCTCTGTACATATCAGTCCATGAAGAGAGGGCACAGATTAACTAATGCTGAAGCAATTGCTCTGCGTTCAAGGACAGCCATCCAAGTCGTCTTCTATAGTAAATGATAGAAGCAATAAAGACACTGGTAAAGATGGGCATGAGGATACAGACTTAAAAAACTATTCAGCACAAATGTCTAAGCTAAAAATAAAAGTGTGGCATAAGGAGAAAGACTTCAAGTTTATAAAGTGGTACTGACATGGTTGACATTCAGAAAATTTTGTGCAATTGTATTTCCTATTAAAAGACAGAGAGAGAGAGAGAGAGAGAGAGAGAGAGAGAGAGAGAGAGAGAGAGAGAAAACCATAGGATCTCTTCAAAGTACACTAACATGTGTAATGTAGAGAGGAAAGATTCCTGAATTGGGAAATTAGTAAAACTAGTTTTAGAGTATTATATCTTCTGTTTACTAGTAGTTATTTCACTTATAACAGGTGTTAGTATGTCCAGTTAAATGAGAACAAAGGTGTCATTATTTCTCTTGTGCATTTGCCTCCTATTTCTCAATGCTACCTCATCACCCAGAGGAGATCTACACTTCAGTAAGAATAATTTTCTCTTCCAGTGTCCCATGAACCTCCTTATAATACTATTTATTATAATTATGACTATTCATGAATTAATCTCTCAAAAAGTGTTACAATAAATTATGTCAGCTGAAGGACTCATATGGTACAGATTAAACTATTTTAAAATTGACCTACAAATTTCAGTCTCAATCAAAATCCTAGTAGGTAAATTCTGCTTCTACTTATGATGCTATAAGAGCTGGAAAAGAATATTGCAGCCATCCTAATAATAAGAAGAAGCCAAATAATCTACACAATCTTTACTTTCAGTAAAGCCATCAAAATGCCGAGGTCACAAGACAACCCAGAAAACTGAATTCTGAAAAGTAACAGGTCCCTTTTTTGACAGAGGGTGGGAAGAGTAAGCAGATTTCTTAAAGGCATGCAAAGAAAAAGCTAAAATTGTAAATGTTCCATGAAGGCCAAGTGTGGGCTAAGATTTCAGAAAAACTGAGAGCCCCAGACACAGGAAGAATTTTGGCCTCACTCACAGATACTTGTCTATGAGCTTCTACTACGTGCTCACAGAGACATCGGATACAAGGTAAGGAACCCGAGAGCTCTGCACTCACAAATCTCTATTGAGTTATGATGGGAGTAGATACGAGACGGTGACTAAATATCATAGAAGTCACAACCCTGTTCCACAGATCCTTCTTCCATATGAAATAAAGATGTTTTTGACCAGAGAAGGAGACAGAGACTCTTGTGTCAGAGATGCCAAAGAAGGAGTGGGGAAATCTCTTGGCTGAGAATCCCACAGTAGTACAAAGTAGTGGCATGTGGCCTCTGGTGGAAGATGAGAAAGCTATCTCTTGCTCAAGACATGAAATCTGTTTAAACTGAAACTTGCCTGCTATGGAAAGGAGACAGGGAAGGAACACTAAAGATGCCTCATTGCCATAAATCCATATGGAGAAATTTTGCCTTTGGCCAGGAAAACCACAAACCTTCCTCACCTCCACTATGAAACCAGCACTAAGCAGCAAGACCACATAGGTGAAAAGGATGCAGAGAGACTCCTCTGGTACCACAGGCATTCAGGGGTTGCTGAGAGTGGAGGGGAAAACAAACACACTGCACACTCCTAGCAGTCCTGGCACCAAACTAAGAAGGCAAAGATAGCCCATAATAAAGGTACTCAAACCCTGTGCTGTTCTGAGGGTAACGACAGCCACAAATAAGCCAGAGCTAAAGCAATTACTGAGTACACTGAACCACACTCTCCCACTGTCAACCACCCTAAAAGAAGACATAAATTGTGGGAATAAATGCTATTAATCTTAGACTCTCTTGCTGTTTGATATGCATTGGTCAACATTCAGTCAACAATTGCACCACACACACACACACACACACACACACACACATGAAACATTCTTTGTAAAAGATTAAGTAACCTTCCTAACTAGATAGGAAGATGATGCAGATTTTAGAATAATCAGGTAAGATTTTAAAATTGCCAGACATGGTGGTATACTTCTCAGTCCCAACACTCAGAGGCTGAGGCAGGAGGATCACTGCAAATTTGAGGCCAGTCTTGGTTACATAATGAATTCAAAACTGGCCTGAACTATGTAGTGAGACCCTGTCTCAAACAAAACAAAACAAAACAAAACAAAACAAGTCTAAATTACTGTGATTATGACTAGTAAAAAAGATAGACAATGTAAATTAACAGGGACTTAACGAGGTGAAAATATTTTTCAAAGATATGTAAAAATAAGGAAGGAGAGGTGAAGATTTTGTTCAATGAGTTAATTAGCAGACTGGACACTCTTGAGGAAAGACAGAATGAGCATGAATGTTGCTCAGCAGAAATTGTTTGACATAAAACATAAGGAAAAGACATAAAATTACCAACATTCAAAAATTAGGGTCAATATAAAATGGTCCAAAATATTAAATAATTGGAATTTTAGAAAGGGAATGAACTTTTCTCTAAAGAGTGGCTGAAATTTTTTCAGAATTAATAAACAAAAGATCTACATTCTTCAACATAAATCATTTAACAAGTAACAAAGTTCAGAGTACCACATACTGACATACCTGGGTATATACCACAGGCAATCTGCTTAAAATCAAAGATGAGGAGAGATTCTTGAAGGTAGCTGAAGATACATAAAACAACACAAACAGAAGCAAAGTTCAGAATTATAGCAGAGTGCTCATCATGAATGGCACCAGACAGAAGATGATGGACTGAAATGTTTGAAGAACTTAAAGTGAAAATCTGTCTTCCTAGGATTCTATACTCTGTAAAAACATATTTCAACTCTGAAGGTAAAATATTATCTTCACTCAAACAAATGTAGAGAGAATTTGTTAGTAGAAAACCTGCACTGTAAAAAATTCTAAAACAAACCATTTAAACAGAAATAAGGTAACACCAGAGGGAAATTTGGAAGAAAAAAAATACAGAAAATGGAAAAGGGAGTAGCTATCAGAATTTTTTTCTTTTTTAAATAAAGATATTTAAACAAAAATAGTAACAATGAATTCTGGAGTTGTAAAGTGTGTGGAGGTAAAGTTTATGACAATAACACAGAGAATGTGTGGGGGGGGAAAGGGAAGTATAAGATTGCAAGATTTCACATTATTTGTAAAGTGGTATAATGTTTGAAAATGGATCGTGATAAACAAAAGGTGCATTGTAAACACTAGAGCAGCCACCAACAGATTAAAATACAGATGTAAATAAGCTAATAGGGAACATAAAATTATAAAAGCTACTTACTGAAAAATGACAGAGAAGGAACAATCTCCAAATAATATGGGACTCTAAAAGCAATTAGTATGATGACAGGTTTAAACCAAATCATTTGAATAATTACATACAAACAACTGGAAGTACAAGTAAGGGGGAAAGATTGTCATTTGATTAAAAAAAATAAGGCCCAATTATCCAACTATGTGGTATGTATAAGAAATCTAAATTATATATGAAAAGCCAGGCATGGTGGTGCACGCCTTTAATCCCAGCACTCCGGGAGCCTGAGGTAGGTGAAGCATTCTGAGTTCGAGGCCAGCTTGGGCTGCAACGTGAGTGCAAGGCTGGTCTGAGCTACATAGTGCGACCCTGCCTCAAAAAACTAGGGCCAGGAGTTTGGCTCAGTTGCTTAAGCACCTGTCTGGCAGGCGTGAGGTTGTGAGTTCAATCCCTGGTGCCACAAAATAAATAAATAAAATAAAAATAAATAATATATGAAGACATAATATCTTAGTTTGTATTATTATTTCTCATAATTTGGAAATCAAGAAGTGAGGATTAGAGTGCCACTAGACCTAGTGCTTAATGAAGACCCTCTTTGGATTATATATAGCAGGGGTTTTTCTGCTTTGTTCTGTTTTAAATTTTTGCAGGTTTTTTAAAATTTTACTTTGTTTCTCTGCACTGGGGATTGAACCCTGCCTGGGCTTGTGCATCCTGGGCAAATTCTCTACACATAATAAGCAAGTGCTCTACCACTATGCTATATCCCTAACCTTTTAATTTTTAATTTTTATTTTTTTAATTTTGAGGCAAAATCTCACTATGTGGCTCAGGCTGTCTTTAAGCTTGCAATCTTCCTACCTCTGGCTCCAAAATAGCTGGCGTTACAAAGTTAGGTCATTGTGCCTGACTCTAGAGCTTTTCTTATAATAATGCTAATCCTAATCATAAGGGTTTTACCAGAATAACCTAAATAAGCTCTCAAAGATCCCACCTCCTAATACCATCACACTGTGAGTTAGAATTTCAATGTTTGAGTTTTGTGGGGAAAATATTCAGTCTATTACAGCATAGATCAGTTAAAAATGAAAGAATAGGTCATATTGTGTACAATGATTAATCACAATAACTAGAGTGACTTAGTAGACTTTAAAATGAAGACTATCACCAGAGATAAGAAAGCACATTACACAATAGTAAAGAAATTAATTATTTAATGTTTATATTCCCAATTATAAAGTTTCAAACATATATTTAATGCCTAAGCAA
Organism: Dasyprocta punctata; assembly: GCA_004363535.1. Taxonomy (NCBI): domain Eukaryota; kingdom Metazoa; phylum Chordata; class Mammalia; order Rodentia; family Dasyproctidae; genus Dasyprocta; species Dasyprocta punctata. The sequence continues at coordinate 10,849 of RJWM01006283.1, read as the reverse complement.
ATGCTCAGAGATTGAGTAATCTACAGAGATCGTCAAAGGTGTCAACATTTCCCTGTAAGTAATAGAAAAAATAGACCGAAAATCAGTAAGCACACATAATAGTTGAACAAGTAATAACCACTTTTCTTAGTTGACATTTATAGAAAAATCTATTTAATAACAGTAACATACACATTCTTTGCAAGAGCATACAAAATATCTTCCACAATATTCTTGTGATATTATTGGCTATCATACAAATCACAGTAAATCTTGACAATGAATTTATGCTATGGAAAAAGAACAGAAAAACATATGAAAATCCCTCCCATATTTGGAAGTTAAGCCATAGTTTCTAAAAAAACTTTTATATCAAAAAAGCATTTATAAATATCCTTAAATTTTTTCAACTTAATAAATATCAGAATATATTAAAATTTATGGTATAAAGTTAAATCAATAATGGAAGGAACATTTACAGTATAAAATGATCATGTTAGAAAAAAGAGTTGAATTCAATAATTTGAAGTTTCACTTTGAGTTACTGGCAAAATAAAAGCAAACTAAATCCAAGGAAAAACAACAACAAAATAAGATATAGCAAAAGTAATTAAAACAGAATAAATCAGTGAAGTCAAATGCTTGCTTTTTGAAAAGACAAAATTGGTAAAATTTTAGACACAAATTTTGAAGATACTATCAAAGAAATATTGTGAATGTATTTATTTCAGTAAATTGGATTGCATAGATTAAATAGACAAATTCATAGAAGGTTTAAACCTATCAAAATTAATTCAGGAAAAAAAATCAGATAATTTAAACAGCACTGTCTGCAAAAGTTTATTTTGCACAAACAAAACTCCAAACAGAGATAGCTTCACTAACTATTTCTACTCAATATTTACATACTACAAAAAAATCTTCCAGATAGTAGGACAAAAATTAATTCTTCAACTAATTTCATGAGACAAATATTACTCAATAAACTAGCAAAAAATTGCAAGAAATGAAAACTAAGTCTGTATTCTTTATGAACACAGATGCAAAAATCCTTAAAATGCACATAATAAGAATGGAATTCATCAATAAATAAAAATAATACATCAACAACAGGAAAGTAATAACTGAGAAATTGAAAACTGGTTTAACTTTCAAAACTCAATCAATGTAATTCATCTGTTATGATTTGTGTCTAGATGTCCTCCCAAAACCTCATGCGGTCATGTAGGGTGGGCCTTTCAAAGGCAGCAGAGTCTAGTGTTCATGATTGGTTTATTGTCTAGTGCTGAGATTGGTGGTATGAATGCAGCATCTGCCCTGAGGTGGGTAGCCAGCATACAATATAAGGGAGGGAAGGAGGTATGCTTTTCCCTGCTGCCCTTTCACTCTTGTTGCTTGCAATAACCATGAATGGTTACCCCTTAGCCATATCACCCTACCTTGGAGTCAGCTGAGTATGACCTGAAACCTCAAAAACCTGTTAGCTAAATAAATATTTCCTTCTTTAATTTTGGGTGTTGGGTATGTGCAATGAAAGCAAAGTAACTAAGACAGAATTTGGTATCAAAGGAGTGGAGTCATTGCTGTGATTGTACCTAACCATGTGGTTCAAGAGCCTTTGGGAATGACTTGTGGGAATATTTTGGAAAGGTTCTGAGATGTCACCTGAAAGCAAAGAGCTGGAATGGCTTAGGCTGTTCTGTGTGGAAGACACTGGTCAGAACTCAAAAGATCAGAAGGCTAATAGAAATCCCAACAGTAAAGACCAGGCTCAGGAGGTTTCTGCTGGGAAGAAGGGCTGAATTGGCTACTAGATTCCAGGCAATGTGTGTTACGGCTTGGCAGATAGTTTGTCTGCATTTTGCTCATGTCTAGAGACTTTGTCTGAGTCTGAGATTAAGGGTGACAGACTAATTTATCTGGCAGAAGAAATTTCAAGGTTGAGGCTGTGGTATGGTTATTGCTGGGGTGTTTAGCCAGATTTTATATTGTGAATCAAGAGCAAAGGGCCTAGCAGTATGACTCAGATTGTGAGTTTGATCAAGAAAAATGCTCTAGTAAAGCAGTGGAATGCAAAATTAGAGCCGAGGAGATCTCTATTGCTGAGAAGAAACAGAAGAATGGAAAAGATGGCCTGGAGGCATCATGGGAAGCAATGTATCTCCACCTTTTGCAGCCTCAAAACTGCAGAAGTGAAAGACTTTGCTTTGAGGAGAAAGCTGTAAAGTGCCATGTTCCAGAATAGAAGCAGCAGCAGACACACTGGGTTCCAAAATGACAGCAGCCACACCAGGTTCCAGAATGGCAGTGGCACAGAAAATCTGTTCCTCAGAATTGGATTCAGAGTACCTAGCAATCTAGGCACTTGATCCCTACAGCCAAGAAAGAGGAAAGCCTGGCTACTGTTCCAGCTGGCAGAAGACCTAGGCATCATCCACATGCCACTGGTTTTAGGTGCACACAGAATGCAAGAGTTCTGAGGTTAAAAAGGCTTCCACTATGATTTCAGAAGGCCTGGGAGGCCAGGTAGTGTGCCCCTGAGAGGGCAGTGTGTGAAGTTGTGAGTGTGAAACCAAAGGTGCAATGGAGAACCCAGAAGTTTGGAAAAGGTACGAGAATGGATGTTGAAGGAAACCTTCAAGGAGGGAGCAAAGTCAGTCTAAGAGAGAAGCTGTGGGAGCTACAATCACCAGAAGTGCCATGGGGGTACAGTCACTCAAGCCTTTTGGAGCTCACAACCAGATCGCTTCAAATGCTGAACTTGGATTTAATGTTTGCCCCACTGGATTTTGGATTTCCTTTTGTCCCATTCCTTTGTATCCCCCTATTTTGACCACTTGGAATGGTAAAGTTTATCTTGTGCCATTGAATGTTAGAAGTGTTTAACTTTGTTTTCATTTGTATAGGTGGTTATTGCTAGGAGTTTGCCTTAGATCTCGGAGACTTGGGACTTGGACTTTTTAGCAATGCTCAAATTGTTAGGACTTTGACAACTCTTGGAGATGGGTGAAATATCTTTTACATAAAGGATGTGCATGAATGTTTGGGGGCCGGGGAAAATGTTATGGTTTGTGTCTAGATGTCCCCCCAAAACTTCATGTGGTCATGAGGGAGTTGAACCTTTCAAAGGTGACTGAATCTAGTGTTTGTGACTGGTTTGTTGTCTAGTACTGGAACTGGTGGTGTGAGTACTGCACCCACCCAGGGCCAGGTCACCAGCATACAATATAAGGGAGGGAAAGTGGCTTGCTTCCCACTTTTGCCCTTTCATTCTTGTCACTTGTGGTTGCCATGAATGACCGCCCCTCAGTCCCACCACCCCGCCTTGGAACCAGCTGAGTATGGACTGAAACATCCAAAAACTGTAAACTAAATAACATTTCCTTCCTTAATTTTGAGTGTCAGGTATTTTGCCTGAGTAATAAGAGAAAAGTAACCAACATATGACAATCGTAGCATATAGGCCTATAAAATATTGGTGAATTGGTTGTATAAGTTACCTGGAAATGGCAAAGGTCAAAAAAAATCAAATCATGAGGCTGATTCACAAAGAGTATTGATGAACTAATAATGCCTGATGGCAATATTATAGTAAGTAAGACCAGACAAAGAGCTGAATAGGAGATCAAGAACAGGACAACACATGTTTTTACTTAATTTGTGACAATTTCACAATGCATTACTGTGGCAGAAAGTTGATCTATTCAGTAAATATTTTTAAAATTAGACATTCATTTGAGAAAAATGAATATTGGCAACATGTCATATAAACAAAAATAAATTTCACATAGCTAGAAATATGAAAGTTAAATATTGTTTTTTAAAATAGAAAAATACACTAGAGCTTACAATGGGCAAATATATCTGCTGTGTTGGTCAGCTTTTCCTCACTGATAAAATATCTTGAAAATTCAAATACACCCCAAATATACCCTTCAAAACCACATGGCCAGTGACCTACTTCATCCCATTAGGCCCATCTTCTTATACGTCCATTAATCCTTGAACTCATCAGTACATCAATCCAAAATTAGAGGTCTCAAGACACAATCACTTGTGCAAAGCTCCTTTTCTGAACATTGCTGCATTAGAGGTCAAGCTCCCAACACATGAGCTTTGAGGGACATGTCATGTGAAATCTGTAACAGCAGATACAAAACACACTAGCCATAAGAAAAAAAGAAAAATTGAACTTATATATTAAGAATTTCTGTTTATAAAAAAGTTCCATTAAGAAAACAAAAAATAAATCATACAGAAGATATTTGTAATACATATATGTGACTAGAATATATTGAGAACTTGTGCCAGTTAAGGAAGGGAGGTAGACTACACTGTAGGGAAGGGATTTAAGTTGGTAGTTAAAAATACAGGATAAAAATTAGATTTAACTAGCTAAGACAAATTAAAAACTGCAATGTGATATGACTGACCTCTTTGGAAAATATATAACCAAAAAATCAACTATTAATGATGATATGAAACAATCAGAAGTCTCTTTTTTGTCTTACTATGTTTTAGATATACATAATAGCATACATAGTAGGGAATTTGTACCTGTACATAATATATTTTCTTTTTTTCCTATTCCCCTATCTTCCCTTCAACCTTTCTTCACTTCCTATTTATACAAGTACTATTTCTATTTTTTCCTTCTATTCTCTTTTCAGAGGTCTCTTTTATAACTAATGAAATATAAATTGTTATAAGTCCTTTGGAAAAATAATTGATGACATCTGATAAAACTAAACACACATATGTATCCCAGCAATTGAATTCCTACTGTATGAATAAAGGAATATATATTGATGGATAATAGATATGTGAAAATTTCTTAAAATATAGGTAATGTGATGATTCTTCCAAATGCAATGTTGAACAGGAGACTAGAGACAAATGAATACATAATAGTGATCCTATTGATATAAATTTAAAAGTAAATTAAATAGTTTAAGATTCTAAATGGCAGTCACCTTTGAGGAAAGGTGGGAGGAATGCTTACAGGTGGGTTTCTAAACTATTTAATTCTTGATCTGAATGTTGGCCACTGAGTGTTTGTGAAAACACTTTAATTTGTATACCTGAAAATTTTGAATTTGCTGTATCTATGTTTTATTTTAATCTTTTTGAAAGTTAAACATAATATTCTTTGCTGAATTCAAAAGCCAAATCTGATATTCATAAATGATTTTAAAAATAGAAACTGCATTGTGGGTGGAGAATAGTAAAATATTTCAAACAAAATGAACAACAGCAACAATAAAAACTGCCTTCAACTGAGATGAAAAAGCAGTAACCAAACTGACTCTTTTGCTTGACACAGAAATCTAAACAAATCTATGAAACAGTAATTTTCAGATATTGGACAGCAGACACCAGCATATAGTTATACCTGAGAGAGGAGAAGCATATAAGGTGAACACTATGATTTGCTCAGTTGGCTGTCTTGAGAGAGATTTCAGGCTGTAGCATGAGGAGGGGAACATGATAAAACTTGAAATTCTCAAAGAGTTGAAGAGGCAACGTTGTCCAATGTAAATATATATAGGATGAGATGAAAAGCATTACAGAATCAAGACACTACAGAAGCAAGACTAGTAACTTGAAGATGTGACGATAGGAGATATAAAAAGTTAAACAGTTTTAAGAGATGGGAAAATATTAGTACACCAGTAAACTGTAGAATAACTGTAAATGGCCAAACATATATCTAATTGGAATCCTTGAAAGAGAAGAGCAAGAAAAAACTGTGCATAACAGAATGATAATCCAAAACTATGCTGTAAACCACATAAATCAGAGTATCTGTGGGTGGCACCTGGGTACCAAGAGGTGGATAAAGACGTATGAACAAGTTGAGAACAGATTAAATCGATGAACTAGCCACATGATAAAATTTCAAACTAGGGCATACCTCGTTAGCTAGAATGGCAGTGGAATCTGAGTATAGTGGGTTTTTGAAAGGAACAGAGTCTGGGACATGAAGTGAAAAGCCAAAGCTACAGTGTATATGTGTATAGTCATATACATATATGACCATATGAATCTGTGTATAGTCAGTCTTTTATGGGATTCAGAAGAAACCATGGTTGCTGGATCACTGGTGCAAATGGTGGTCCAGAAGTTCATTGTTTTAGAGAAGGTTTAATAGGATCACAGGGGAACTTTCCTCTCTATTTTACTGTAGGAAGTTTGACAAGGAAGGTTATCTGTGATTTGCATTTTTCTGCTCTATGCTGCTTCAGGTTTATTGGTTTTCAGGACCCAATCTTATTATCTTTCAAATAACATGGTCATATTCTGAGGAAATATGATCCTCAAAGGATATCTTTGTACCTACAGTAACTTTCCAAATTGAATCAACTGAAAACTACCAATATTCGAGATTGCACAAAATTAATGTTAATACATTGTTAAAAGAATAGGTGCATAGTCACATAGAGAGGCGGGGGAGAAGAGAGAAAAGTGAAATTGGCTGTGCTATGTACATGAACCAACTCTGCACAAGGAATGTAACCATTATGTACTGCAAACATGTACAAAAAGAGGAACAAATATTAAGACGTGTGAATGGTAGAGAGAGGAAAGGGAAACGGGTTAAAAAATGAATTAAGTTGTGTTATGCACATGTACCAACTTTCCACAAGGAATGTAAACAGTATATACTATGCACATGTACTAATAAACCAAAAGTAACACATAAAAACAGCTTAGTTGTGTACCTTCACACTCTCTTTGCTAATTATTTTGTCTCTAATCTTGTTATCTCAAACAGATTGTTTTGGCATGAAAATGGTGATATATCTTCTTCTTAGGTAGCTCTAACTAGGATGATAAGTAGGTGTTTAATATTTGCATAGTAGTTTGATACACAAAGATGTAGAAATTCATTTGTATGTATAAATAATGAATCGAATGCACACGGAGGTTTTGATACTGCTTTCAGTCTAAGGTGGTTGTCTTAGGCAAGCTAATGGCAGGTCCTCACCAAATATGCATACACATTTTGATAAAAGTCTTTAATTAAAATATATGTGCAGAAGTTTAGAGAGCAAACTTGTATAGCAGAATAAATTTTCTCAAGGCAAACAAACCCATGTGACTTGCACTCAGATTAAAAAGAGAAAAATCACCTAAATCTTCCAAGGGTTCTTTTGTACCCTACCTTTGCCAGGCTTCTGAGAGTAACTACTCAGAATTGTAAAAGCATAGACTGATTTGTGTCTATTCTGAGACATAAATCATAATTTATGTACTCTTTGGAATCTAGCTTCTTTTGTTATTCATTTTATTTGTGACTTATGTCTGTGTTGTGTGTAGTTATAATCTCACTGCTAAATAGTATTCATTGCATAATTACCATTATTTATCTAGTCTATTGTTAGATTTGAGTAGCTTCTTATTTGGAGATATTATGAATATTATTGTCATGAGCATTTTTGTATATCTTTTGTAGTGCATTTTATACCTAGGAGTAAAATACATAGGTCAAAAGATAAGCATGACCTTATTTTTGGTAAATATTGCCAAATATTTTTTCAATATTTCTACACCAATGATTTAGGAGATTTTGAGTTGCTCTACATCTTTACCAACACAATGAAGTTGTTACACTGTTTATTCTAACTTGTTTTGATGATGTTGTTTTCTCATTGTGTTCTGATTTTCCTGATTATTTAGATTCATCAACTATCTTTATGATTATGATTGCAAATTATTAGCTCTTCATCTTTCACCCATTGTTTTGCAGTTGGTTGTATCATGTCTACTTCCTGATTTGTGGAAGATCTTTGTTTAATATAACTTTAAATCTTTGTTGGATATACACGTTGCTAGTGTTTTTTCATAAATTGTGGGGTGCTTTTTCATTTGCTATATGAAATGAAAATTAGGAGTTTGCCTAAAGCTTTACTGTTTAAGAAGCTTTGTTTAGGTTTCAGTTACCTGCCTGATTCTGCTTTGTGATTTGGTACCTATTAAGAAAGGAAAATTGAATGTGCCTTCGACTCCCCATATCTCTATTAAAGCTTAATGTTTTCCTCTATTGTACTATAGCCTTCTCTGAGTACAGAACGATGGTCTCATTGTATTGGTCAGAGTTTTCCAGAGAAATAAAACCTATTATATAAATAAGTAAATAAATACATCAACAAATAAAATTCTGTGTTATAATCCAATTGAGTCTGAAGGCTTGAGAACTAGAGTAATGGTGTAACTCCCAGTCTAAGTGGGAAGGCCTCAGAAGAGAGATGGGGAGGCCTTTGGTTTTGGTCCTGAAAAAAGACTGTGCTTTTTCTGCTGTTTTTGCATATAGTGTAATCTCTGCCTGAAATATGATGTTGCTGATTTTAATTGTTCCATTACAAATTTTTCTAGGTAGCTGTCAATTACTGAGGAAAGTGTTTTGAAATTTTCCGTAATAATTAGGGATCTATGATTCTTCTTTAAATTTTATGCTTTTGCCTGATTAGTTGTTTTGTTTAGTAAAATGCATATTAAGAACAAAGTAAAATAAGTAAAGTACATATTTAGTAAAATACATATTATATTAGAGAAGTGCCTTTTATATCAGTGAACGATCACTGCAATCCTTGTTTACTTCGAAGTACACATTGAGCACTGTCAAATTAACATAACTGTAGCATGTTTTGTTGAGTGAATGCTAGTGTCATCTGTTTGCATACTTTTCTGTATTTTGTTTACCTTATATCAGTTATATTTTTAAAATTTTTATATACTTTTAAGTTGATAAATAAAGTATATTAAAAAAAATAAGGTGTTGAGAGAACCAGAAACTTGCAGGAAAAAATGGATCGCCCAGTTCAAAAAGAGAGAGGATTTTCCCTTCTTCCATATTGTTGTATTATTTAAAATCTTAAAACTGATTGGATGATGCCTGCTGGCATTGACGATCATCTTTATTTAGTCTACTCATTCAATGTGATTATTTTCTAAAACTGCCATCATGGAAGCACTCAGAACTAATGTTTAATGAGCTATATTTGCACCCCTTAACCACTCTAGTTGATTCATAAAATTAATCATAACACTTGTCCTTATGCCCATATACAAAATAGGCAAAATCCCTCAGGGAAAAGGTGATTGCAGAGTTCTGTCTACCACTGCTGTGTTCTTCCCTCTTGATAATTATGGCCTTCTAATTCTCTTTTCTTTTGTATCAATCTGCTTACTTCAAACAGATGACTACTTTATCTTTTAGGTTTTCTTAATGTTCTCAGTGGTGTCAACAGTTTATCAAAATGTTCCCACTTTTAAGCAGAAATATACCGCAATTTTGGATTGTTAGATACTGGTATCAGCTATCAGATATTACTCTGTCAAGATAGAGAGGTTAAGAAATATTTTATGTAAAATCGACTTCCAAGAATTATAACCTCAGTACTGACACGTTTTAGGTAACTGTGCATCAGTAAGATCTGAAGAGAGATATCTCTTGATAATTAAAGGAGATATCTCTTGATAATTAAAGGAAATCTCAGTTTTAGTTCCTTTGCAGAGCCCTGATGACCCATACTGAAAACTTAGAGTGCAGTTGATGCTTCTAGTAAAGTAGAAGTGAAATAGAAACAGATTTAGGGTTGTTTAAACACATTAGTAGTGATTTTCCTATGCGTGACTAGTGACCAGTTAAAGTAATATAACTAAATCATAAGTTTGATGTTTCTCAGAAAACCACCAAAAGAAACTGAAACATTGCCTGGCAAATCACACAAAAAAATGAGATTTCTTCCTAAATGAATTCTTGAGCTAGATTGCCAGTCTAAGTCCTACTTTTATGCTAAGGGTGAAATCTGAACACATGATGTCCTAGCTACTGCAGGCTGAGACAGAACACTGATGAGGGTCAGTAAATTCCATAGTTGTTGCCTGGAGCTAACATCATGCACAGTTCTAGTCCTTTAATCTACACTGGCTCCCTCACTGGTATTTTAAGTGAGGTCAACTTCTTAGTATATGTGCTGCCGAAGGGAGCACATGAGGTCAACTTCTTAATTGGGCTTTTTGTGTAAACAATGAACTTTTTTTTTTTTTTATCTAAGCAGTTCTTTGAAAGAAAAGCAAAAATATTAGTAATTAGACTTCCCAGGGATATTTTTGGACTTTAAATTTAGAGCTTAAATATTTTCTGAAAATGCTTAGAAATGTTTTTGGTTTTTAAAAGAAAAATTAATAGCCAAGAAACACCCAGTAAGGACTGCCACAAATTCTGTGACATTTTAATAATAATTTTGAAATATATAAGTATAGATATTTGCTCTGATTTCACTTTTAAAAATAACATTTTTTATTGATGCTTTACAACAAATAATACTTTTCTATACAAAACTTTCAAAAAGTTATCATTTTACCTAGAAAATTACGTTCTTATAAAACTTTTTATAGGATATATAGTATGTTTAAAGAAGATTTATAGTATGATCTGTTAAAATCTGACTTTTTTATTAAACTATATATGATAAGCACCTCTTGTCATTACAGTTTTGTAAAATGTAATTTTAATTGATGCATAATGCAGTAAAACATGATGCACTAACATACAATTGATGGACATGTAAATTGTTTGAAACATTTCACCATGGCATATAGCTACTTTTGTTTATGGATTTTTTATACATATGAGATCATTTCATTAGAATAACTTCTTCCAAACAGAAATGCCAGATGGAAATTTCCTAACTTTAAGATGCAAGAGTTATAATATCAAATTATTTGATCATTGTATGATTTTTTGTTTTTGTTTTTGTTTTGTTTTTTGAGACAGAGTCTGTCTATGTAGTTCAGGCTAGCCTTGAGCTCACTTTGTAGCCAGGCTAAGCTCGAACTCATGGCATTCCTCTTGCTTCAGCCT
>RJWM01006282.1:46214-85590 GCA_004363535.1 Dasyprocta punctata | reverse complement strand
CTAGTTGCCCTCAATCAAGCCAGACACTAGAAAGACTGACAAAATATGCACGGTGATGACATTTTTCTCACTAGTTTTTTAAAAATGCAGTCATTTTCATTAAAAGATGCTATTTAAATAAGAACTAATAAATTCATTATTAGCATTTTTAGTGAATTCACATTTTAAATTTTATTAGTTTGCATTTCAAAAGCAGTAAATATTGATCAACATAATGCATACAAAGGTCTGTGGGGAACTAAATAAATGTTAAGAATATAAAGAAGTCCTGACAACAAAAAGCTAAGAAATGCCAAAAGGTTTGCACCTGGATGGAGCTTGCCACACCCCTCTGTATCAGGCACAGGAATCGGAGGCCTGCACCAGATCACGGGAGAGCCTGTACCTCCATGTCTCTCCTCTGATGTCACCATCTCCTCTACAAAATTCTTCCCAGACCCAGACTTACACACCAGTTTTGTTTTAGTAAGACTCACCTACCTGGTCAAGGTATTTTGACTGACTACTGTTCACTGAGAGGAAAACTATTACCTTTGATGAACGATGCTACTTTTACAAGGAAAAACTACAGATAACAATTTTCAGATTTTTACATGGTGTCATATATTTTGTTCTCTTTTTTAAACAAATCATCCAAAGAGATGACATCATAGGCTCCAGAGTCAACAATAAAAATTATGGGAAACAATTTTTCAATAAACAAGTTGGTTCTTTTTTTTTTTTAAGTCTGTCAAAAGTTTCCTTTGAAAAGCAACAGAGAGGCACAAGGCCCTGGCACCATACTCCGGGAGTATGTCCCTGCTAGCTGCATGATCCCAAAAGATCTAAGCTCTGCCCAGCCCAGCATCCCAGCACAATCCATCAGAGGAACATCCAGCCAGCCTCACAGGTCCCAGAGGTACCAAACCCTGCCCAGCCCAGAGCCTCAGAGCCATCCTTCAGGGAGAGACCACCCTAGCCAATGGGTACTGGAGATTTCAAGCTCTGCCCATCAAAGTGCAAGGCCTCAGCACCATAGTTCAGGGGCACACCCTGGCTAACCACATGGGTATCAAAGGATCAAAGCTCTGACCAGCCCAGCATCCCAGTGCAATCCATCAGGAGGGTGCCTGGCCAGAGGAAATTAACAAAATGAAAGAGCAAGAGGTAGTCTCAGTCCTCCAGCCTACCAAGAACAAACCCAGAGAGACACTGAAACAAAAGACATTGGAAATCACATAACTGAACTTTCCAAAGTGATAGCAACTGAAGTAAAGAAACAACGCCATGAGGCTACAGAGGAAATCTGATCAGAAATAATCCCTCAGGTAAAAAAAGAAATGACAAACATTATGAAAGAAATCTTGAGTGTATCTAAAGAAGATATGAATTAAAAAAAGAGGAAAATGATAGAAACCTTGAATTAACAATATAAAACAGATTCAGAATACATGAAACATTCAAAGGGATATTCAGGAAATTAAAAATTCCATTGAAAGTTGGTAAAACTGCTTGAATGAAGCTGAAGACAGACTCTCAGACCTTGAAGACAAGATGGAAGATTACGATCATGAAAGAAAAGATCTCTTAAAAATAACAAGGAACCAGGAAACAACAATTCAACAGCTGCGAGATGACATAAAGAGAAACAATATAAGACTGATAAGTGTCAATAAAAAAGCAGGGGGGTCAACACAAAAGACACAAGAAGACTATTTACAGGAATAATACCAGAACATTTTCCAAGCATGAGAAAAGAATCTGATACACAGACATGTGAGGAAAATAGAAACTCAATTAGCTGTAAGCAAAATAAATCTTTACCAAGACATATAAAATTAAGATCCCAGAAATTCGGCACAAGAACAGAATACTAAAAGCTGTCACAGAAAAGAACAGATCACCTACTAAGGAAAACCTACCAGACTTCTTGACACAACCTTCAAATCAAGAAGAGCCTGGAGTGAAGTATTTCAGGTCCTGAAAGAAAACAACTTCCAACCCAGATTGGTGTACCCTGCAAAACTATCTTTGAAAATTGATGGAGAAATAAGATACTTCCACGACAAAGAACAACTGAAGAAATTCATGACCACCAAACCAATGCTACAAAGAGTACTGAAAGATACCCTAAAAAGAGATAAAGATGACTACAATTCCAAGAACAAGAGTAGAAGGAATCCACCAAACAGGGCAAACAATTAAACAGAGAGGAAAATGTAGAGAACCAACAATGAAAAGATAACATGGCAAAGATAAGTCAGTACCTATCAGTTATATCCATCAATGTAAATGGCCTCAATGCACCAATAAAACGTAACAGACTGGCAGAGTAGATTAAAACACAAAATCCAACAATATGCTATATACAAGAAACACATTTAACTTAAAACTAAAAGTCAAAGGACAGAAAATAATACTCCATGTGACAGGAACCCAGAAAAAAACAGGTAGCTATTCTGTTTGCAGATAATGTGAACTTCAAACCAAGAATGATCAAAAGACATTTTTAAAAAGGTCACTACACAATTTTTAGGGCAAAACTTCAAGAGGAAGAGATTATAATCATAAATATATATGCACCAAATATGGGAGCACCCAACTAGTAAGAAAAATCTTAATAGACATGAAAAGTCAATTAAACAACAATACAGTTAATAACGGGGGACCTTAATACCCTACTGTCACAAAGAGACAGATCAACCAATTAAAAACTCAGCAAAGAAATAACAGAACTAAATCAAATTTGTGAACAAATGAACTTAGTAGATGTGTTCAGATTGTTCCACCCAACAATATCATAATACACAGTCTTCTCAGCTGCACATGGGTCATTCTCTAAAACAGATCATATGCTAGCCCACAGAACATGCTTAAGTAAATGCAAAGGAACTGAAATAATCCCACGCATATTATCTGACCATAGCGCAATAAAATTGAAAATTAATGACAAAAAACCCACAAAAACACCATAAACTCTCCTAAACAAACAATGAGTCACAGAAGAAATAGCTACAATCAAACGAAAATGCAAATACAACTGGAACCTATGGAACACAATGAATGCAGTCCTCAGAGGGAAATTTATAGCAATAAATTTCCACAACAGGAAAATGGAACAAACACAAATAAACAACCTAATGCTTCACCTCAACCTTCTCAAAAAAGAAGAGCAAGTCAAATCCAAAGCCCAAAGAAGGGAGAAAATTAAAAAGATCAGAGCAGAAATGAATGCAATTGAAACTAAGAAAACAACACAAAGAATTAATGGATCGGAATAGTTATTTTGAAGAAAATGAGACATTATGGTAGTCATTGCTGATTTCCTATCATCTTGTTTTGAAGTCCTGCAATGCTTTATTTCTTTATTTTGATTGGTTTTACTCTGTTTTCTATTATTTGATTTCAATATGTGTGAGGATATGGACAGCTACTTTGAAGAGAACAAGAGACATTATGGTAGCCATTGTTGACTTCTTATTGTCTGGTTTTGAAGGCCCATAATGCTTTCATTCTCGTTTTGATTGGTTTTATACTATTCTGTCTTGTTTGAATTTATTGTGCGTGAAGGTATGGACAATTTTGAAGAAAACAAGAGACATCATAGTAGCCACTGTTGATTTCCTGTTGTCTTGTTTTGAAGTCCTATGTTGTTTGTATTGTTTTATAGTGATCTGCTTTGTTCTGTTTGGTTTGGGTTTGTTTTATTCTCTTTAAAATAAAAAAATAAAAAACAAAAGGGACAAAAAAAGAATTAATGAATCAAAGAATTGGCTCTTTGAAAGAATAAATAAAATTGATAAACCCCAAACTAACCTTATCAAAAAGAGGAAAGAAAAAACTCAAATCCATGCAATAAGAAACGAAGAGGGTAAAATCACTATAGACCCTGTGGAAATACAGAAGATCATCAAAACCTACTTCAAAAACCTTTACTCTCATAGGTTCTATAACAGAAGAAATGGACACATTCCCAGAAACATGAATTATCAAAGCTGGATCAAAAGATGCAAAACTGCTAAATAACCCAATTTCAGTTAAGAAAATTGAAAATGTAATTAGAACCTTACCAACAAAGAAAAGCCCAGGTCCTGATGGATTCACCGCTGAATTCTACAAGAAATTTAGGGAAGATTTAATGCCAACACTCCTCAAACTCTTCAATGAAACTGAAAGTGAAGCATATCTCCCTAAATCATTCCTGGAAGTAAATATTACTCTAATACCAAAACCGGAGAAAGACCCAACCAAAAAAGAAAATTACAGACCAACTCTAAAGAACGTAAGATGCAAAACTTCACAATAAAATACTGACAAACAGAATGCAGCAAACCATCAAGAAGAATACACACCACCATCAAGTGGGATTCATCTCAGGAATGCAGAAATGGTTCAACATACACAAATCAATAAATGTAATACACTGTATCAACAAAGCCAAAGACAAGAACCACATGATCATCTCAACAGATGCAGAAACAACTTTTGACAAAATCCAACACCCATTCATGATAAAAACCTTACAGAAAATCATAATAGATGGTCTCTACCTCAACCTGGTAAAAGCCATATATCATAAACAAACAGCCAACATCTTACTAAATGGACAAAAACTGAATACCTTCAACCTAAAATCAGGAACAAGACAAGGATGTCCATTATCACCACTCCTATTCAATACCGTTCTGGAAACATTAGCAAGAGCAATTAGACAACAGACAGAAATAAAAGAGATAAGGATAGGAAAGGAAGAAATCAAATTATCATTATTTGCAGATGACATGATACTCTACATAGAAGAACCCCAAAACTTCATTGAAAGACTTCTAGATGCAATAACCAAATTCAGTGATGTAGCTGGATACAAGGTCAACACTCAAAAATCAATAGCGTTCCTGTACACAAACAAAAAACTCACTGAGAGAAAAGGGAAACCACACCCTTCACAATAGCATCCAAAAAACTGAAATACTTAGGAATCAATCTAAAGAAGGAAGTAAAAGACCTATACATTGAAAATTACAGTACTCTGAAAAAAGAAATTGAAGAGGATTTCAGAAAACAAAGACATTCCTTGTTCAGAGATAGGAAGAACAAACATTGTGAAAATGGACATTCTCCTAAAATTGTTATGTAGATTTAATGCAATTCCAATCAAAATACCACTAGCATACCTCACAGATCTAGATAAATCGTTCCTAAAATTCATCTGGAACCAAAAGAGACCTGGAATAGCTGTTAAGGAAGGGCAATTCTGGGCAACAAGGCAGGAGGCATCACAATTTCTGACTTGAAATTATACTACAAAGCTACTGTGATAAAATCAGCATGATACTGGAATAAAAAAAGACCTGAAGATCAATGGAATAGATTAGAAGATACAGTCACACTACGAACACAACTCAGTCACCTTATCTTCCACAAAGGGGCCAAACATGTTCACCGAATGAAAGCCTCTTTAATAAGTGGTGCTGGAAAAACTGGCTTTCCATATGCCAAAAACTAAAACTAGACCCACGTCTATCACCATGCACTGAAGTCAAAATGCATCAAAGATCTAAACATTAAAACAGAAACACTAAATCTGCTGGAAAACAAAGTAGGTAGAAATCCTGGAAGACACAGTGGTAGGCAGAGAGTTCATGAACAAAAATCAAACTATGCAGGAAATACTTCTCAGAATCAACAACTGGGATCTCATCTTATGAAAAACATTTTTGCATGTCAAAAGAAATCTCCAACAGAGTAAAAAGAAAACCCACAAGTTGGGAAAATATCTTAGCCAATTGTCCCCGAAAACAAAGCACTCCTACCTAGAACATACAAAGAATTTTTAAAAACCAGGCCCCCAAAATTCAAAGATCCAATCCAAAAATGGGCATCTGAGATGAATTCACGCTTCTCAGATGAGGAAATACAAATGGCAAATAAATATATGAAAAAATGTTTAGCATCACTGGTCATTAGAGAAATTCAAACACTGAGATTCCATCTCACTCCAGAAAGAATAGCCACGATCAAAAAATCAACTAATAACAAGTGCTGGAGGGTCTGTGGGGAAAAAGGAACTCTCCACTGTTGGTGGGAATGTAGGCTGGTGCAACCACTGTGGAAATCAGTGTGGAGGTTCCTCAAAAAGCTAGGGTTAGAGGTTCCACTTGACCCAGCTATCCTGCTTCTGGGCATTTTCCCAGAAGAACTGAAAACATCATACCACAGTGATATATGTGCACCCATGTTTATAGCAACACAATTTGTAACAGCCAAGTCTTGGAAACAACTCAAATGCCCTTCAAATGAGGAACAGATAAAAAAGATATGGCATTTCTATACAATGGAGTACTACTCAGTTATAAAAAAGGATTCCATCAAGGCTTTCATAGGTAAATGCATGCGACTTGAGACAATATTCATAAGTGAAATAAACCAAACTCATGTGTAAATACTGTATTGTCTCCCTAGTGTAAGAAACTGAAAGAGCAAATAAGATCCAAAATTTACAATAAATATTGTGTAAGGGTAAGAAACTGCTCAAAGGGGAAAAGTAACTGGGATAGAGAAAAGAAGGAAGGAAAAAGGAAAAAGATATAAATTTGTATATATACACATAAGATAGCTAAGATAATTATACTACTAATTCTATTAATTCTTGGAAAAGAACAGTTAATATTCATATGATTAGATCAATTTTGCATGTCCATATCTGGTAATCTAAGCAACCCTTTTGAAGATAACAATACGCAATATAACCATTGTTAAATCCCTATCATCTTGTTTTGAAAGCCTATAGTGTTATTGTTTTGGGTTTGTTGTTGTTTGTCTCTTTTGCTTTTTGCTTTTCTTTTCTTTTTTTCCTCTTTTAAAGAAAAAAAGAAAAGCAACAGAGAGGGAAATATTTTCAGTGTATTATCTGGCTTCATTATCTACAAGAATGTTAAAGCTAGACATAAATATGGAAATCTCAAGCAAGGTAGGAAGTTTTAGAATTCACATATCAGCAAATTACAGGTACACTTTACATTTGGACAACATACTCCAAAAATGGCATCCTTACTTTGTCAGTCAGAAACCTACCTCTTGTCACAAAAAAAGAAGAGAATGTTGATGCAAACTTTTAATTCATAAGATACATGTGTGAAAGTTGGGTGTGGTGACATACTCCTATAATCCCAACACTTGGGAAGCTGAGGCAGGGGGACTGCCTTGAGTTCAAATCGTCTGAGCTACAGTGTGAGTTCAAGGCCAGCCTGAACTACAAAGTAACACACTGTCTCAAAAAAAAAAAAAAAAAAAAAAAAGAAAGAAAGAAAGGTGTAATTTAGGTTTTCCTAATTAAATGAGCAGTTGTGGACAGTGTTAACTCATTTCAATTATTAGAAATCTGGCGACTTGCGAGAGACGACTTTGATGCAATCAGAACTCTAGGTTTAGTAGAAAAGGGAAAGCACAACCATTGGAAGCCAGGGCAACTTGGAAAACTACACCACCAATGACTGATGGTAATGAAGAAGCTAAAATAAAGGCCTCTGAGCGGCTCCTCTGCCCCTGCTGTGGATGGTGGCTGCATCCATGGCTCCCGCCAACAAGGCTCCACCAGCTTCGGGCCTTTCATTTGCCAAGAGATGAACCTGGGACGCAATGCAGTAGCCAGCAGGGCTCTGCGGCCTCCTGCTCCACCGGGACAATTACAGAACAGGAGGATCACAGGGTGCATAGGAGAACGATGACAATGACAAAGAAAACATGTTCTCTCTTCATTACCTTCTCAAACTCTCCCTCTCAACCGAGTTTTCCCCAACGGTAACTTTAAATTCCCAAACCCTCAACCTATTTCCCTTCTCCCGCTTCTCCTGAAACAGCTCTTACTAGTCTCCTTTTTTTGAGGCTGTCGTCCACCAATACGTTTGCAACCTCTCTGAACCTCCGTCCCTGAACTTTCTCCCTAGATTGTCATCACCAGCCTCTCCTCCCCCAGCTCTTGCCTTGCCCCGTTGCTTCTTCTGAGAAATGCCTCTTTCACTACTCTTCCCTTATTGGCAAAGTGTTCCCAGAGTTCGGTCCCTATTTTTATCTTATGCACACTTTCTGGACATGACCACTCGACATTTTCAACTTCCTCCATCAATGAGATCCACTTTCCTAAGAACAGCAAAGCGTTTAAGTACAGGACTGGTGCACAGTAAGAGCTCAGTAAGCCTTAGCTAATTTTGTTGTGATGTCCTTCCTGAGCTTCACGCTTGCATGTTCAGTAGACAACTGGACATCTGCACCTACTATGTGTGTAACGGCCCACCGGACATGGCCATATTACTATGCATAGTCCTAAAACTCGTCATATCCAATCCTGAATGCACCCTTCTCTCCCACACCAAACAAGGAACGGAAAGGATGAACCTGTTCCTTCTACTGCACTGTGTATCTCATTCACTGACTGATTCTTTCTAAAATTTATGTAATCACATACTCTTTCAGGTAACAGGGACTCAAAGTGGACACACTGGTTAGGCCTTCCCACCCTACTAAACTGCCATTCGAATGCACTGGTGGCACAAAAAGTGAAACAAGTAAATGAACTAACTGCAGATAGCACATGTCCTATTGATGAAACAATGCAGGCAATGAAAATCTAGATACAGAGGAGGCAGACAAAAGAGGTGAAGCTGAGCTGGGACATAAATCATGTATGTACCCCAGATGAGTCGCAAAGAACAATGATAAAGGAGATCTTCTAAGACAGCAAAACCAAAAACAGTCCAACTGCTCAATGACAGGGTTCACCCTGCTGCCACTGTTTGGAGGCCTTGCTATTCTTGTCCAGGAGAATGTGACACAGCAACTACTTAGTGTGCCCAGATGACATTCTTGCCAATAAGAAGCTTTTATTGCACTGAACCTTTCCTCTTCCCCACTTTGTGCAGTGGTGGACTGGATGGCTTCAACTCTGGACCACAAGTGTCACCTCCAGAGCTGATGGGAAGGACAGGAATCCCTCGAAGACACTGGGATCCAGACTAGGAGCAGTTACTGCTGACCAACCAGACTGGCCTATCTTCCTTTGGAGAAGAGATCACGTGCTCTATCTATGCTCGCCCAAGTCAGTCATCAGTGGTTTACTTCTTACCTAAATGCACCAGACTCTTAATCAACTCATCTTAGTTGAGCCTTTGCAACCAGTTCTCCTTGGCGCCTCTGAAGTTACCCTTCCAAAAGACAGATCTGAGCATGTAACTACCTGACCCTTTAGAACCCCTTTTTGGTTTCCAACCGTCTATGAATAACCCAAGGCCTTCGAATGGCACAGCGAGCCATCTGTGCAGAGCCTCTTCACGAGTCACCTCCTCCCTTGTCTTCCCACTTTCTCCCTCAGCTTCTTTAGCCGAATGAACAACTTGCAGTTTCCCGGATGTCCGCAACCACTCTCGGCTCTCTCTGCACATCCACTCCTTCATCTGCCTGTCCTCAGGATTCACCAGGAAACCAGAACAGAAAACCAAACGAGGAGCGACAGTGACATAGGCAAGCCTCCACCACACAACAGCGTCAGACAGAGAACACGGTCGCTGCCTGGAATACACGTTGGGCTTCTCGACGCTGACACTGCTGACATTTGAGGCTTGATAATGCTTCGTCTGGGGCAGATCTGTGAGTTGGGGAGTGCTGGCCAGCATCTCACGCCTCAGCTGACCCGGATGTCAGCAGCACTTGCCCCCATCCCCACTCCTGCCTTCTCCATCCCACCCAGTTACAACAATGACAAATGTTTCCAGACACTGTCGCTCTGGAGAACACAACCGGCCTGGTTGAGAAACACTGCACTGAAGTGTATGAGATAGTCTATCATCCCAATCCTTACCCAGTGGGCAATACACCCCTAGAGAGAGAAAATTTATTCTGCATCCTTAACACACATCTGGAATATACTTGGGGATCAATAAATGACTATCCGATAGTAGTAAACAATGTAATCAAAAACAATTTTTTTGAGACAGAGTCTCATAATGTTGCCCAAGATGGCTTCAAACTCCTGGACTCAAGCCATCCTCCTGCCTCAGCCTCCTCAGTAGCTAGGACTACAGATAGGTGTGTAGTACCATGCTTTTTGTCAGAGTTCTAGAACACAAGAACAAAAGAAACCCAAAAGTTGGTTAGGTTGCAATTCAACAAAATTCTCAATCTAAGGATAAAAATAAGGTCAAGTCAAATACTTCATATGTTCAAGCACAAACCACTGTACATCCACAGGAGGCATCCATTTAACCAACAGCAGATAACCTAAACCACAAAGCTCTCCTGCCTACTACCCACACTGGTGAAATACTTGCGGATTTTTGTCTGAAACCAGGATTCATGCCTGAGTCAACAGTCAATTAAAAGATAAAAATGCTGGGCGAGAAATCAGAGATGGGCGAGGAGGGTACTGCCCAGCTCTGCCACCAACTCTGTCCTGAGCTCAGCATCCTTACAATAGAGAAATTAGGCAACATTACTATTAAAGGCCTTCTTATTTGTAAATTCCAAGAATCCATAACTTACCTAAACCAAAAGGATACATTATTTTTTAAGTGGGCAAATCAAAGCCACATGCATATACATAACAATACAGGACCAGAAGGTCACACACACACACACCGATCTAATGACAGAGCCACAGTGACAGATGCACAGACAGACGATATGTTCGGAGCTGTCTACTCCGGTGGCTTCATTTTCTTACGAGGAAATGAGTACTCTTGGAGGAAAGGGAAAGGGTCTTACTCATCCCTCCATGCTAATCACTCCATAAGGCCTGGGGCATAGCAGGCACTTGGAAGTGTCTGCTGAGTGAAAGTTGTCACACTCCTCCCACCGGAGCCCAAGAGTTTTTGCATCATATCAGAGGCCTCTTATCTTCTTGCAGGAAAGAACGAAACGGAGGGGGCGGGGAGAGAGAGAGGAAAAGACAGATAGACAGACAGACAGACAGACAAACAGAGACACAGAGACAGAGACAGCTAGAAGGTAAAAATAAAATATGAACAGAGAATGTTGATATGACATGACAGGACTTAAAAGGTATTGGTCAAAGGAGCAAACCACAGAGCTGTGAAAAGTCTCACTGAAGGATCCAGTCTAAGAAATCGACATGAGATTAATAAGATAAAATATTATTGGCATGATTTATAAAACAGTGGCGAGACTAAGAAAACTCTTAGGACAGAAAAGAGTAGCAAGCAGAAGATGAACAAAGGAGAAAGACGAAGGAACAGAAAGACAAAGGCGGCGTGAGCAGGAAGACACAGGAAAGCGCTCAGTAGACCACACAACACTCTGCTTTACGAATGCTTCCTCAGTTCCAAAAACTACTAAACTCCTTTGGGAGGCAAAATGAATTTAAGAAATAAATAAATCAAACCTCAAAGGCAGATTAAATTTCCTCATTAGTGAACGTCACCTCATTTAGAAATGCTACGTTTACAACCTTGAGAGCAGACACAGTATTATTAGGTGCTTATGGTGCTTAACTGGGCCAGAGGGAAGATTTTTCTCTATGCCTAAATTTTATAAGGAGAAGAAAAATGAAAGAGGTAGGGGCTGGGGTAGGAAGCATTCTTCTTTGAGCATTTCTCATGGTAAAAGTACCACAGACGTAAACCGAGTC
Organism: Dasyprocta punctata; assembly: GCA_004363535.1. Classification (NCBI taxonomy): domain Eukaryota; kingdom Metazoa; phylum Chordata; class Mammalia; order Rodentia; family Dasyproctidae; genus Dasyprocta; species Dasyprocta punctata. The sequence continues at coordinate 73,973 of RJWM01006282.1, read as the reverse complement.
ACAGGGTTACAAATGCTGAATTAAAGGAGAGACATTAAAAATTTGTTACCATTTAACTAAAGCCACTAATTAAAATATTAGATATGTCACACACCCATCGTCCTTCCATTAAATTTACCCTGCCCCAAATACATGAAGTAAGGAATCCAAATGACCGCACTCGAAGTGAAAAGCTGGACCACAATCTGATTCTCAAGCTGTTCTGTAATCTAGCCATTCATTTCCCAGGGCACCTTGAGCAAAGAGTTAATAGTTTTATAAAATGCCCTTCTCAGAATGGAATGTCTGATATGAGCCCATCCATAAGCAGGAAAATGATTAAGCATTATACTATTTACTTTATTGTTGCCCTCACTGCTGATAAAGTGCCCACGTAAAGTAGCAAGGACAGGGGAAGGGGTTACTTGACTCCAGGCCTTCAAGAACATTACTTATCCTGAGAGTATTCACAATTGCCTCATGATCGTTTCCTTCCCTGGCCTGTGGGTATGTACTACAAGTCTCAAAATCAGTCATTCTCTGGAAACTTTTCTCAGACAAAACCAGGAGCAACAAAGTATAAACAAGATATAGAAGATTACAAAGACAATAAAAATCTGGAAGACAAAGAAATAGGCCAAGACCTGGACGCCTATACAAACAAGCCTGCCGAGCTCAGAGGAGATGAGCAACCTCCGCCCCGCCTCACTCGCACACAACGCGCCTTGCTGAGCTTCCCAAGCTTCCCTCTGCCCAGTCATGAAGGGACAACAGTCCTAACGTCTGCATTCTGTGATTGCTCTGAGGGTAAAATGAGATAATCCATGGAGAGCACGAAAGCAAAGAGCTCGGTCAAGTAAAGTGCTCAAAACAGTCTTGGCTATGGTCTCTTAAAAACAGACCAGAATGACATTTTGGACATCACTCCCAAAGTGGGATAATCACACCTTTCTGCTTTTCTCCTGAACAGCAAAAAAACAGTACATCAAGTTCTGCAAATTTCAGTAAAACTGCCACTGATTACAGGCCTTAGCGTAAAGGACTGGAGAGGGGGAAAGACAAGATGTTACTACCCACTGCCAACTCTATAGAGCACCCAGAGCTGAAACTGCAAACGAGTGAACAATTTTAGGTAATTCACGGTCTTTCTGAACTCAAAATACTTTGCAAACCAAAAAGCAAGAAGAACCAAATAGAGAATTGTGGTTTGTCCCCTCTTTTCTAGACTACTGAAGTATCTGCTCACCTGATGCAGAATATACTCCCCGGTTCAAACAATTTCACAAAAAGGAACATCCAGGCAGGGAAAGGGCAAACTACCAAGGAGGCCAGGAAAGTCCACTGCCCTGCTACGAACTCTGCTCCCTGCTGCATCTAAACCAACAGCGCAGACCGCTCCAGGCCAGGCAAGCTTTCCAACAAATCTCAAAATCAAAGCTTAACAGCAGAAAAAAAAAGTTAGCAGAAGTACTTAAGGAATACTTTTCATCTACTATCTACTCTGACTCGATTAATATTCTTTATACTCAAAAAGTTCAAAGGAAAGGGAAATTAAAGCCTAACTGTTGCTCTTTATAAGTTACATCCTACTCAGCAGTTTTTACCTGATTCTCAAATATTAAAATATAATGAATTTTAAATAAATTAAAACTCAAAATAATCGAAACATGAGAAAATATAGAATGAAAACCAACAGTTAAGTGTTAAAGAAAATACAAAGTGAAAATATTCAAACAGTTAAGATAACCTATTATTTAAAAGGTGTAAAAGTTATATCTTGTTTTGATACTTTAAGTCAAACAGGTTTGATGTGAGTAATAAAGCAATTATAAAAGTGAAAGCCACCATTTTTTGTTGCTGTTTTGAGACAGGATCTTTCTCAGTATTCCAAGTTGGCTGTGAACTCACTGTGTAGCCCAGAATGGTCTCGAACTCACAGCAATCCTCCTGCCTCAGCCCCTCACATGCTGGATTACAGGTATGCACAACCTTTCTACCTTCCCCACCACTGCCACCAAAAAATATCTCCCAAGCAAATTAGAAACTATTCATTATTCAAAGGAGATAATTACTTGATGTTGTTTTGGACATTAAACATCTATTTTATAAGCTTGTTCTCAGAACAGAAAGATATAACACAAAGATTTTCAAAGTTAGGAATTAAGTGAAATAGTATCACATAACCCAGTATTTTGCACTTGAAGAATGTAGACATTTTTATGTAATTTAATATGAATACGGAAATTAATTATTGCCAAACCTTCACAAAGCCAGACTAAAATAACTAATCATAGTAATTTTTTTTTTTTTTTTTTTTTTTTGCGGCACCGGGGATTGAACTCACAACCTCGCGCCTGCCAGGACAGGCGCTTAAGGCACTGAGCCAAACTCCCAGCCCTGGTGTTTTGAAGCAGGGTCGCACTATGTAGCTCAGGCCGGCCTTGCACTAGCGTTGTAGCCCAAGCCGGCCTCGAACTCACAACGCTCCGCCTACCTCAGCCTCCCAAGTGCTGGGATTAAAGGCGTGCGCCACCACGCCCGGCTAATCATAGTAATTTTATAAATACTTTCCTGATTCTTATGGATACTATAGGTATATAGTAAGAGTTCAATGTCCTGGAATATTCCGGCTTTTCTGTGGACTCATGGTACAGTAACTATGTTCCCTCAAAGACATAAGGAAGCCAAGCATGGATTCCTGATATTTACTGCATGAACTGCTAGGTCACAGAGATGATCACTACCGTCACCACTGCAAAATACAAATTGTAAATATATCCAAAGCTAGTGGAGACAGATTATTTCTCTAGGCAATATTATCTTCCATAAAATAAATCTGTCTCAAATCAAAAATAATTGATAATCCATAGTCTAAATTTATTGAAATAATTATATATCCAAGTTTCTCTCCACTTCACAGTGATCTCTATGCCCTCATACTAATTTTTAGCTAACGCTCTTTACAATGAAGAAAAATGTGGAGAAATACTGTCAACAGTCTCCACAAATGATTCTTGAAAATATATTCACATTTATATTCAAGTATGTGTATATGGCAGAATTTACCCTCTCAAGTACCACTATTTAGAAAAGGGAAGGGTATTAACCTTTTCTATCTCTCAATCATCTTTTAAGTCACCTTGTATCAGGGTGGATATAGTGTGTCCAGTGGACCAAAAGCATTTTAAATTCTTTTGCTTGTCCATAATGTACAAGCAACTGGTCTACCTGCCTATCTCTCTTAACCTAGCTACTAGGTCTCAGACACACACACGCACGCATGTGGGAACACACATACACACACACACACAGCACAAAGGCCCACCACTGATCATGGACCCCATCGTGTTAAGAGGCTTGGAGAGGGACTGGCCAAGGTGTTACTTTTTTCAGGTAAAATTCAGACTGCTGCTAATGGGGTCTTCAGAAAAGGAACAAATAAACCAAACCTAGAATAAAGCAAGGCAACATTTTTATAATAAATTCTGGATACAATAATGATCTTTTTATTTATTTATAAAAACTTATTTAAATGGAACTTACAATTTTTTTCCACTCATTCTTAATTTAACTACATCAGGGATTGGCAAACTTTTACCTATAAGGGGCTTGATAGACATTATTTTAGACTTTACAACTATTTCAGTCTGTCCTTGTAGCATCAAAGCAGCCACAGATAATACGCAAATGAACGGGTGTGGCTGATTCCAATGAAACTTTATTTATAAAATAGGCAGAGGGTGGATTTGGCCCTTGAGTAGTAGTTGACTCTGCCAATTCATGGTTTAACTCAGCTAAGCAAATACGTAAATTTAAAACTTTCAAATTAAAAAGAAAGGGGGAAAATGTGGGTCCTTGTTTTTCTGGTTTGTTGGTTGGCTGGCTGGTTTTAAACCAAAGCCACAAATTCAAGCAGATGTGTGAGTAGATTCAGGTAAATGTGTGAGAATAGTTCTTTGTAGGCTTAGACCGAGAGTAAAGTAGAATAACTTCAGGATGATCTAATAGTGACTGCCTAAATAAAAACAAGTTTCTCTCACTGCGGTCAATCATGGTTTAAATGAAAAACTATTACTGGAGGCACTTTTGCATATAAAAAGGAAACAAAATAGATTGGCTATTAGTGATAACATGAGCTAAGTGAGTCATAAAAATAGAACATGGCATCTGTGAAAGAAAAAATATGCATGGGAAAGAATATTTACCACCTCAGTTCTATCTCTCTCCTATCTTTAAGTAATTATCTCCTTAACCCCCATAAGAAATATATTAGGGTAATATGATTACTTTACAGCAGTTTCTTCTTTGATCCAGTACCTGTTAGTCACTGACTGCTACTATCAGGATAAACCTGTTCATGTTACGTCAAGCAGTTACACATTCCTGACGGTGGTAAGCAGAAGGCTCTAGAACTTTCTCCACAGTTAAATGTAATTATAACAAACAAAAAGGTACTGTCAATTCCTCTGTTTTCAACCACAGACATGTAATAAGCAACCTCACATGTCCTGAATCCCAAAGACACTACCGAATTTTCAAAAGCACAGTTTACTAATGTATGATGCTAGGGAAGTATGCAATAATGTCTTTAATTTGAGATGAACAGCAGCTACTAAATTAAAATATAACCTGGTATATTTCAACTTGTTCTTGTACTCTAGGACACTGCCATTAAAATTCAATGACCTGTGTACATGATTAATAAGAAACATAGCTTGCCTTGTCCCACTTAAAAATAAAATAATAATTCCAATACTACCAGGCATGGTGGCTCACGCCCATAATCCCCCAACACTTGGGAGCCTGAACAGGAGTGAGTTTGAGGCCAGCCTGTGCTACACAGTAAAACTTTGACTCAAAATAATAATAATAATAATTCCAGTACTACAAATCTAAATCTGGAATTCAATCTCCATGTCCTAGGAATGAGGTGTTGTGCTGGGGAAACACAATGAATGAGTCTTTAAGAAGCCTGCATTGTGTCAGAGGAGAGATTGGAGCCAAAGACTGCAATACAGTACAGCACTACAACAGCAAAAGTACGTGCCCTCTCACAAATATGAAAAACATCCCAAATACGACATAGTAGGCAACCTATCAAAGAAAGCAAGTGGCCAATAAATCAAACCACCACTTGCCTATCTTATCAGTATATAGTAAAAGGCTAATCATGTCATGGTAGACAGTGTGGGGAAATGGTTGTTATTGTACTAAGATTAGGTTACATTTTTATAAAACAACTTCAAAAAGTTGGTCATTTAAAACTGTAAATTCTGTGATCTAGAAACGTTATCTCAGAAAGTGAGTAAACTAACTGCACTAAAAAAAAATTTTTTTTAAGTTAAATTTTAAGAAAATGGTAACTTTGGTTTAATAATAAGAATTTCTGGTTTCTACAAAACATCCAAGGAGAGAAGTATCGAGCAGGCAGTTGGATATTTATCTTAACAGGTACCCGGGGCGCATGGAACTCTGACCTACATCATTTCAAGGACTCCCTCCAGAATTCACAGATGCCTGTATCCACTGGCAGCGCCAGGATTCAAACACAGCCCTAACCCGAAGTTCCTCATCAGTAAACTATTCAGCCTTGTGAGCTTGGCACCCGGTAGAAAGAGCCACACAGATTTACAAGTTTGTCTTTCAGTCTCTCACTTATTCAGCAGAAATATACTCAGTAACTCAAATTGGACCTAAAGATACCAAGAAAGCAAAGTTAGATTTCCTATTCTTAGGGAAACATAATTGAGACTGGCACGAAAAACTGCAATAGGATATAATTGTGCTTCTAAAGACAATTTAAAAGGAGTAATACTAAACTCGAAAGGAGAGAAAAATCAATTCTTCACTGAAATTTTAAAGCAAATTTTCCAGAACTTTGTAGTCAGATGAATAGGTTCTGGTTTTCTTTATTTCCACCCGCTCCAAAGAAGAATGATCGAGAGGAAAGGGTCTAAGAAAGGAAGACAATGCTTGGTTATGATTTTGAGTTTAAAAAAAAAAAAAACAAGAGGAGGCAGATAAGGAGGTCTACTCCACAAACAGGAAGTGGAATGTAAAGCACCGAGACCCAAAACATCATGGTCAGTTCAAAGACACGCAGCTGGGTCACCAACTGGCAGCACCGTCCACCATTCCAGTTTCCACCTCTCCCCTCGGTTGCTCCAGACGCTGTGAAACGTAAGGAAGGAAACAGCGCATCTCCTGCTCCCGTAAATTACGTTTCCCAAAGACATGGAGTTCTTCACCTCCCTCTGAACTGGAAGTGTCCCTTACCAATCAGAATCAGCAGTGAAATAGTGACTACCCTGGCTAGAACAACTCCCTGACGGCCACGCTACCGACCACCTTACCCGGCCTTCTGTTTCGTCACCCTTACTGCTACCTAACATGACACTGTCGCTTCATTCTTTGCCTTGTGTATTGCCTGTGAGGCTCACTAGAATCTATGCTCCAAGCCGGGCAGGGCAGAGCACGCCTGTAATCCCAGCACTCAGGAGTGTGAGGCAGGAGAACCGCCGAGAATTCGAGGCCAGCCTGGGCTACACAGTGAGTTCAAGGCCAGCCTGAACTACCTAGCAAAACCCTGTCTCAAAAAAACACACACCAAAAAGAATCTATGCCCCAGAAAGGAAACAGCTTTATCTGTTTTCTTTGCCACTGCGTCTTAAACAGTGCCTGGCACAAAGCAGACACCCCACAAATATCTGCTGAATGAATGACTACTGTTTTACCTTACTCGATATAAAAATATAGCTATTTTAAGTCAATTCAAGATAAAATTTTACTTGTTTTTCTTCTTGTCTTTTTGAGACAGGTTTAGACTATGCAGTTCAGGCTGGCCTTAAACTCACAGCAATCCTCCTGCCTCAGCCTCCTGAGTGCTGGGATTAGAGGCATGTATCACCACACCTGGCATTTTACTTTTTTAAGCTATTCTATTTTTTTGAGGTATTTTCAGTTTTTAATAAAATTTTCTGAAGCTCTAAATAGCATCTCTACATGCCCTACTTTTTTTCAACTGCAATAAATGTTTGAAACAAAACATGTCTCTAAAATTAACTTTGCTGTGCTATTCCCAATCAGATACTTCACTAGAGTACCTGTGGACCAAAGAGAATAAGCTAGCAATTATGGATAAAATATTATACCAAGTACAAATGGATGTATTATTTTGATAAAACATGCTTGAAGAAAAATGCAAGGAAGCTCTTCTGTGCTTAAGGAAAAGCTCAAGCTCTGCTATCTCAAAAATACCTCTGAGGGCTGGGAGTTAAGCTCAGTGGCGTAAGTGCCTGTCTGGCAGGCGCAAGGTTTCGAGTTCAATCCCTGGTACCGACAAAAAAAATCAAAAATACCTCTAGTAGGAAGAAAAAAGTGATGATGTTATTGGAAAAACAGACAACACATGAAATCTATTAGAAGGTCACCATTTTTTAAAAAAAATTTGCATCACTGATGACCCACAGAAATCAGGCCTTATCAAGACTGTTTGCTATATAAACGGTCTGGGAAAGTAATACTTTGTGAAATCTGTTTATCCAACTGGCCATTTCACTTTAGGTTTCTGAGCCACCTACCACTATCTTCAAAATCACAGGTTTCAGGCTGTTTGTGTCACAGATGGTGTGGTCATTCTCTAGCATTTTCAGCTAAAAAAAGAAACAGGAAGAAGTACCAGAAGCTGAGCCAGGCCATTGCTGTCCTAATTAAAGCTTTGACAAAGACATTTTATCAGAATTCAAGAAGCGACTTTACAAATTCAAACACTGTGAAAACACTTACTGTTCAATGTGTCTATTTCAAGACTAACAAAGGTTCAAATATGACCTAAATGCTACCTTGCCAAATCCATTTCTCAATAGAAACACCATGTAAAATGACACAATGGATCTACTCTAACCATGTTTATATGGGAATTACAAAAAGAAGCCTTTACGCCCCTGGAGGGATAAATTTATTCTCAGTCAAGTGTTAACACCAATAAATAGAGGATTTTACATGTAAGCCCTAAAAGCAGATATGCAGAAATTGCCAACCATACTGTAACTTCTTCACTAAGCATTTTACTTAATCCCACTAGCATTAACTGGGCAATTTAAAAGGTGCAATTTTTCTAAATATGAGCTAAGAGGCAAAATATCATCTTTGATATTTTAAAGGAAATTTCTCAGAACTGTATATCCAAACAAATATTTTTTTCCTGAGGAGTCTCTAGAAAGGATCAAACACACACCTTTTTGATCAATAACTCCATTTCCTAAAAATAAAATGAGTACTTTTTCAATTTGTAAGCTCTGCCCTTTCTAACTACTTATAAATGAACATACACAAACAAAATAGGAGTTTATTCAACCTTAGTAGCAGCATTATGAATGGGCTGTATGCCAAGATTCCTTCGGTTTGGGTCAACCACTTCTCAGTGGCCCTGCAACTGAGAATATATTCTTCCTAAAGTTCCATCAGCACCTGGCCAATGAGACCAACTTCCCTAGAGAAGATAATTCAAGACTCAAGAACAATTTATATCATTTTAAACCATAAGAGCCAGTTTGTGATTATGTGTTACCATGCTATCAACATCATAGTTAAGAGAGTATGTATAGAGGATTTTACATAGAAAAATAGATCCCTTGCCGGGCACAGTGGCACACACCTGTAATCCCAGCACTCAGGAGGCTGAGGCAGGAGGACTGCTGTGAGTTCCAGGCCAGCCTGAGCTACAAAGTGAGTTCAAGGTCAGCCTGAACCATATGGTGAAACTCTGCCTCACAAAAAAAAAAAAAAAAAAGGAAAAATAGGTCCCTTTACCCAACCACTGTATCCTAAAACTTACACCAACATTTTTACACATAAAATCGAAGTAGAAATATACAAGCCCTCAACTGATCACAGAAAAAACGAGAGCTGTAAAATCCATAGAAAATGCATCTCATATAATCCACAGATAAGGTTCATAATAAAATTTAATCAGGTAAATTAACAGGACCACTTGAGAAAAAAGATAAAGCAGAAAACAAAATGCCCTTATGGAAAGGGTCAAAGTTTCAATATCCTTTTGCTTTCATCAATCAGTAATACTCTGATCTGTAGGTCAAACAGCTGATTGTCACACTAAGCCACTATCATCGTGTCCTAACCTTGAAATTAAGAGGGACCTGTTTTTACAAGTCAGTGACTAATGCTCAAGACAGTTGTGCTACCTCTAAATAGACTCCTTTTTAATTACACAATCTATAAATAAAAAAGCCATTCGCAGGCCCATCAGCCCAATGTAACCACTACTCACCTTTTGATGTATTAAAAACAGTCACTCTGATAAAGCTTCTTTCAAGACATTCTCCCTCCCCTGCTACCTTCCCCTTTCTTCCCTCCAAAACATTTCAGTGTTGAGTTATCCCAACAGCCATGAAAAACATCATCAAGAAACACCCTGCTGAAGAACCCGCAGAAAGCATACTCGAAGAATCGCTGCTGTGCTGTGATGGGAGGCACGACGCTCTCACACAGCCCTGACTGGCCACACCTGCTGCTGGCCAGGTGGGCTGGGACACCTGTCTCCAGCACCGGTGCCTCCTGTAAAACATCACTTACTGTGCCCGGCATATGACTTCTCTCGCTCTTCCCATTCTGAGAGCTGCCATTTTTTAGTTTCTTTTTCTTTTTGGCTGTTTCTTTGTGCTCTTTCTGTTTGTTCTGCACTTCAATAAGAACAGAAATAAAGCTGTTTTTTACTTCCTTTTCAAACTCCAGTTCATCTCGCAGGGCCAACTGCTGCACCAGCTCCTCGGAGTACTCCTTAATGGCAGTCTCAATTTCTTCCAGGAGCTCATTTAACTCAGATACAGACAGCCTTTTCACCCCTGCGACCAAAACAAGTTCAGCAAACACTAAGACAAAAGTGTTTCAAAGCAGCGCAACAGTGTGTTTTGTGCCAAAAAGCAAAAACAGTACTCTAAGCAATTAAACTGTTCATGATCTTCTCACAGCCCTCAAACTCCCGGGGAGAGTGGCAGGACCTGCGGAGAGTAAGGGTTAGTGGGCAAAGTCACTTCTTAGCTGGCTGAGAGGAAAAGCGTAACGAAACTTTACTTGCATAAATCAGGCACCCCATGAGTAGTACTTACTCCAGCCAAGACTGAGAAAGCTCATACGTGGAAAATAATACACACAACGCTGAGGGATTGTATAGAAACAACCTGCTGAGAAGAAATGGTGAGCAATTTTACAGGATTCTGGGAACTCCCGGAGAGAGGAGGAGTCGATCTGAAAAAATTAAACACATTTAATCACACATGCCTCAATTCGTGGATTTGGTTGACAATTAGGAGGATGAAAAGGAACAATATTCCCAGCAAGCCCATTTCAGTTTTTTCCCAGCACTTCCCTGCATGTGAGAGGCAGGACACTGTTGAAGTCCTAATCCCCAGTACCCCAGGTGTGACTATATGACTTGAAGATGAGAGTGTTTGCAGGGGTAATTATGTTAACATGAGGACATTAGGCTGGGTTCTAATCTGGTGCGACTGCTGTCCTTATGAAATCAAGAGGCCAAGACAGAGGACATACAAAGGAAGATTATGAAAAACACAGAAGAGAGCCATCTATAAACCAAAGAGAGGCCTTGCCAGAAACCAAATATGCTTGCATCTTGGTCTCAGATTCCTGGCTGCAGAATTGTGAGAAAATAAATTTCCATGGTTTATGCCCTCTGTCTGTGATATTTGCTAGGGGAGCCCTAGAAAACTAGTAAGGTGCCAGGTGTGGTGGTGCACGCCTGTAATCCCATCACTCGCACCCAAGAGGCAGAGGCAGAAGGATCACTGCAAGTTCAAGACCAGCCTGGGCTACAAAGTGAGCTCAAGGCCAGCCTGAACTGCATAGTGAGACCCTGTCTCAAAAAGACACCCCCCCCCAAAAAAAAAAGAAAAAAGAAAGAAAACTAATAAGGAGTTTTTGTATCTTATCAGATACCAGGATTATATTTTGGAAATGGGACTCTAACAATGCTAAGTATGTATCCACAGCAGCATGGCAGAAAAAGACCATCAGAAAGACCTTCCACATGTTAAAAAGTCACACAACCCAAAGGCATTATTTCCCATAATGTAAAACCAAGTGACAACGTGAGTCAAGCAGATAGGGACACCATCTCTGTCTAGACAAAGAGGGAAAGGAAGCAGACATACGGCAAAGATTAGATGCATGCCTGGATACCAGTCTCAGAATATTCACACGCTGGCTGTAGCGTTTCAGAAACTTTTAATGGTAATCAAGTGTATGTCTTCTATAGAAACAGGTCTAATTCAAGCACAATTTTGATTTCCAAAAGTCTTCATCTGTACACCAAAAACAACTACTTATAAGATAGGAATTACTGATTATTTATTATTTTGTTATGGGCTGAAGTATTGCCCCCCCCAAAATCCTATGATGAACCCTAACTGCCAGTTCAGTGGTACCGTACCACTTATAGCTCACTGGCACTGGGAGGTACGATGAGTATACCAAAAAGAAGTACCAAATAAATTTCTTGGTTGCAAAGGGAAGCGAGCCAAGAGGCAACAGACGCTGACAAGTTCTAACCTGAACTTCGAGTACCAAAAACAAACATGTACTAGGACAAAGTTTTTGCCTAAATACAAGTCAAGTACCAAATTCAGTGAGTTTTGAAGCAGTCAAGTACCAAGCATGACTGTGTCTCAGAATGGAATGCTATTTAAAACAAGGTATTAGGCTGGCACCTAATGGAAAATGACTGGTGTTCCCATGAGAACAGGAAATTTGGAAAAAAAACACATCAGAAGGAAATCCAGGTGAAGACACAGGGCAAAGATGGCCAATTCAAGCCAAGGGGAGGGGCCTCAGAGGAAACCAAGCCTGCTGACAGCTTAATCCTGGGTTTCTGGCCCACAGAACCTGGAGGAAATGAATGTCAACTGTGTAAGCCACCCAACATACAGTACTTTGCTGTAGAGACCCCAGCAAACTAGTACAGGGTTAAACACAACATGCTGCTTGAGCAACAATCAAAGTACGTCCAGGTCACTGTATTACAAGACAGCCAGCGAGGGGTGTACGACCCAGCCTGTGAAAATCACAGCTCCCTGAAGACGGCTGCATCAATGTCTGAAACGGACAAAAAGCACAAAGAGCACTGATAAAAGGATGGTCTCTTACTCTCTTCATAGCTGCTCATACTAGTTCTCTTAAGAGTTTGAATCTCCTGGGACAGCATTGAAAGCCGATCTGACTGTGTAGGGGTTTCATCATCTTCTGGGTCTGGTGATTCCTGCATCATTTCTTCAATTTCTTCAATAACCTTCCAAAATACAAACAGTAGCATTAATCAAATGTAGAGGGGAAAAATGACTTGTCCATAACACAGGGCTCCCCTGAAGCAATCAGAGTAGAAATGCACTGAAGTCTCATTAACGAACAGTGTGCAGGAGTGAATATTCTTAATATCAAAATTTTGATTTTTAAAAGTAAGCAGGGCTTTTATCATAGACAATTTGCAACACGCTAAAAACAAAATTAAACCAAATATACTTTAATATGTCTCTCATGATCCTGTAGGCCCTACTAGATATTGCGATGTCTGAAAAATGGTGCTACAAAACACTCAGATGTTTTCCAGACATGCCAGGAGCAGATCATAAATTTACAGTCAAAAGAAGGCAGATAGAAGAAAACCTAATGTACAGCATTATGCATGTGCTCAGTCTAAAGCTAATCAAAAATCTGACATAAAATTCTGAAACTACAACAGCACAAAAATATACATAAAGTAAAAGATTACCTCTCTGACAGCAAAATTTTCCGAACAGCAAAAGAATTTCATATAGTAATTCAATCAAAGACAAATGATATTTTAAAATTACTTAAAGTACAGAACGAGGAAGGAAAAAAAAAACTCCAAGAAGCAGGAAAATTTCAGAAATACATCTGCCTTTTAAACAATGATCTACCATTATAAACACTGTGGCTCAAACTTTACAACTGCACCTTGACCTGTTTCAGATTCTGAAAAAAAACAGAACTCAACAAGACGATAAAGGAAAGCCAGAAAAAGGTACTCAATATTTCAAAGAAAGGATTTACGGATTAAGAAAAAACTATTAAAGAAAACACAATTAAATGGAAGTACACAGTATCATATTAACATGCTTTGTGAATACGCAAGCTTAAGAGGTAGCACTTCTATGAGGAAAAACCAAACTACATCTGAAGGCGGTAGGATTATGTTAATTACAAAAAAATTTGCCCAAAACAGGCATTGTAAACAGGACAATGAGACATTCAAGTCTTAGAAACAAGGGTAGCTTTCGGTACTCAGGCAGATTTCTAGGCAATCGAACATGAACACCTGTGGTCGCATATTTGCAATATCGTGTTCCACCTCACAACAGGCCTCTAACCCATTACTACTTTGCTTTTTTAAGCACCATACTCTTTCCAAGCCTAAAATAATCTAACCACAAATACAACAAAGAGCGTCAAAATGACATATATTAATGTACATTTTTAATGTACTCCACCCAACCTTGCCATAATGTGTCTCCTACTGACTTCATCTTTCTAGCCTAAAAATAAGAGTGTGGTAGAATTCAGTTCCAATAGCGAGGAACATTTTATTTCAGGAAGAAGTTCTGACCTCCCATTTTGACAATACAACAGGGGTGGGAGGAGTATTCAGAAAATGAGAAAGCTGATTCAACTGGTTTCCAATGAACACAGGGCTGACATTATTAGAGCATTCCACAGGAATAATGCTCACTTCTTTCTGGGGCACATAAAAGGTATGTCTAATACATGCTAGTGTTTCTTACCCAAAGCCTCAAATAAAGTAAGTACAGACATATTTCTATACAGATATATTATACATATTTGTCTATGTTTGGGTAAATCAAAAGAAAGTAGGAAATTCACAATATTTTTGTGATTTCGATTAAAGAAATAAGCCTCCCTTTGTAACTTGTACTCTTTAATAATGCCTGCCAGGCGTGGCGGCGCACGCCTTTAATCGCAGCACTCAGGAGGCTGAGGTAGGCGGAGCGCTGTGAGTTCGAGGCCGGCCTGGGCTACAACGCGAGCGCAAGGCCAGCCTGAGCTGCACAGTGCGACCCTGCTTCAAAAAAAAAACCAGGGCCGGGAGTTTGGCTCAGCAGCTTAAGTGCCTGTCTGGCAGGTGCAAGGCTGTGAGTTCAATCCCTGGTGCCGCAAAAAAAAAAAAAAAAAATAATGCCTAGATTAAAAATCTTCCCAATCAACAAAATTTCACCACCAGACAACATACACTTTCTTTTTTTCCTCAGTGGAAAGAGTTAAATAATAAACCTATATATCCACATGATGTAAGAAAAAAAAGTAAATTCTGACATCGCAATATGTAGTGGTTCTCAGCTGTACATTCTGCTCTCCTCGTGTTGATGAGGATTGTGTTGATACCTGGTCTGCCGTGAAGAGGGGCTCCTCATTAACACAAGAGACGATGATTGAATGCATATCCAACTGTTCTCTCAGCTCCTCGTCATCTGATGTGTCAAAAAGCAAACCATCATTTATCTAAAAGCAAAAATATTCATGGTTAAAAATAGGACACTGACCAAAACAAAGTCAGTAATTCTGGGTAAAATAGAAGGCAGTGAAAAGCGCATGTGGAGAGATAACTTCTCCTTGAAAAGGAGAAGTTATTGATCACTCTGGAGTACTTTAGTTGTGTAGTACTTTACATATAAATCCCAAACAGAAAGAACAACGCAGAACAAATTCAAAAGCGCTAAGTTATGTTTACAACCCTATGGCCTCATATACACGTATATTTAGCTAATTTTTTCCCAGAACAGCTTATAAGAATGCTACAAAAACTGACAAGTAATTGAGGAAAAAAAACAGTATTCAGGAAAAAATATAGGAAATTAGAGCAAATAGAAGGGAGAAAATAAGCAGGTTTAGCAATGCTAGTTAAGAATCTAGCAACAAGACTGATGTGTTAAAAAGTACACAGAAAACATAAAGTGAGTTACTGGCAAACTAACTTCTAACTTTCAGAGTAACAGATATGTAATTAACACCCTGGCAGGCAAGATCTATCTACTAGGGTCTCACTCAGTGAACATTTCTTCTTCCCAAGAGAGAGTATGTCTAGATTCTAAAAACATCTTCAAACCTAACTGTGCTGGAAAGTCTCCAACCCCCTCACCCACGTTCTCTCCCACGCTCTGTGGCCAGGAGGCTGACCCTAGGGACAACATCAAAGGATGCCCTTGACTTCTGGCTCCCAGTTGAGTGACACAGAGTTGGCAGACACTAGGAGACTGCAAGGTGAGAAGGTGAGCACGGAGCAATTGTTTTGCTGTCCTCCTCCCTGCCAGAATGCCATTTGTCAACTCTGGCTCTTTACCAAAGGCCACCGCTCTTGTCAAGCAGACCTCTCCCCACAACTGATCTCCCTAGGTTCTAAAAACTCCTCTCTCTCCCTACCTATTCACGTCCAGGACAACTGAAGTGTGACGGGCTGTTGCTATCTCTGGAGTATTCTGCCATGCCTAGTTGGTTTCCCTTGACCTTGCCCACACCAATACAAACACACACTCTCCTAATATTTAGAATTCAGTATTAATACTAATTATAAAAGCCTGACCTAGAAAAACTTAGCAGATTCAAGTGGACAACTAATCATCAACCAATCATCCATCTATCTATCTATCTATCTATCTATCATGACATGACTATTCTAGTGATGAACAGAACTGAAATAAGAAGTCTATTCCTCAGGAAAAATTAGTACACATTGAGTTCCTGCAGGACAAATGGGAAACAAGGACTATGTAAGAAGAAACCATGTCATTCCATTTCATAGTATATAATTAGAATAATATATTATAGTATAGGTTAAGCAAACTTCATCTGAAAATTTTAAATTTAAAACTTTTTGAGCATTGACATGATGGTACCAGTGGAAAACTGCACACCTGACTTCAAGTGACAGGCCACACTGAAAACACAGGTGCACTAAAAATTCTGCATGAACTACCACCAGGTTGGGTATATATGGTATAGTTGAAAGATAAAGTCTCTGTTTGGACTTGAGCTCCATCCTCAAGATATCTCATTATTATATGCAAATATTCCAAAATCCAAAACTACTCAGAATTTATAACACTTCTAGAGCATTTCTAATAAGGGCTATTCAACCTGTATGCAAATACAATATTATATTTAACATAACTAAAGTAATAAGTTTTTATCTGGGAAAACCACTTTATTAGTACCAAGGATGCATCTAAAATTGAGGACCCAATGGAGTGGCTGCGGGTTCCCACTGCCTCCCAAGTCCCTGAGAGAGGAGCAGGTGAAGTTTAAAGGTAAACACAGACAACAGAGTATAAGAAATTGTAAATGAGAATAAAAGAGAAGGAATCACTGGCCTGCTGGAAAATGAAAAGGAAGAAGACACAGGATGTACCATAAAAAAGACAAGTGAAGGGAATTCTTGTAATGACAGAGGAAGTAAACATTCTAGAATCATGGCTGTGACACTAAACTAGAGAGCAACTAGTTCAGATTAGAACTTACTGCACAAGACATCAAGAAAGGCAGAGGAAAAACAGCTAAGAGCGACTGTTAACCTAGTATATTCCATTCTACTGTAAGATTGGTAAGCCAATTATTAACCCACGAAAAAGACAATTATCATTACCCTAGGAAAAAAAACAAAAATTGTATTAGAAGTAAATAATAATATTTATTATTGTTGTTAAAATGAGTTAACCATGAGTATTTAAATAGTAGAAACAATGAAGATCAATTCACCAAGGATTTTGATATGATTACATTGGGAAGACAGGGAAACTTTGTGAGAAGGTTAGAGACTCAGAGGTTAGAGAACTGTAAGACAGCTAAATCTACATACTTTGGGCCAATGGATAAAGTCTAAAATTTTAAAATAAAAGCAAGTAAAATAAGCAGGTGCTCTGAAAGAAGCGGCAGCTGAAACAGTTAAAAGCGGCTGCCTGCTGTAACTAAAACTCAAGGACAAAGTAAGTGGGGCAGAGGCTGCCTTTGTTTTTGTTTTGTTTTGTTTTTTGTTTTTTGTTTTTTCATCTAAAGCCTATGGTTCTAGGCTGCTTTTTAAAATTATGACAGTTTTTTCTCTATTATTTTAATAAAAAAGATCAAGAGATTAGGCTCTTCATGAGGCAATATTGGATTTCAAGAAGCTAAGTTGCAAAAAATGCCACACTGTAATGGTACGGATGGCTTGGGGTGGACCTAACAACTTTGGCCCCTGATCCCTATACTCCAAACCCACCTGCCCTACCACTTTTCAGAGTTGTGGCTTGAACAACACAGTTTTGTCTTATTTTTCCCCTTCTGACTTAAAATACATAAAATCTTAATTTGAAATAACTCCTAAGGAAAACATTCTTCCTGTTTCTGTATAAAGACATAAAGACACACTTCATAAAGTCTCTCTCCTAGAAGTGGTGTGTGCAGAAGGAGGAAGATGCACAGATGTTTCCTAGCACAGTGAAGTAGAAGCACATGCAAGAATTGTACCAGATTTAGAAGAAGTCCAAAATTTACTAGTAATACCAGTAAACTATTATAATAAAGTTCCCTGACAACAGCAACAATGATCTAAGATCATCTTTCCAGAGAGGAAGCCAAACCCATTCCCCACAGAGATCGCATATGCCATGTGCTAGAATCCCTCTCAGGCTTTGAAAGCTAACCTTGGCAGTCATGGGGATTATCATCCATCCTCCCATTAGGCATAAATGTGCCCACTTTGTGCCAAGCATTCCCATCACTCCTTACTACGGCAGGCTTAGAAACAGAGCTGGTGGTACTGTTTCCCTGCATGAAACTGTGGATAGATACATCAGGTGGAAAACATGAACTCACAGAAAAATCTGGAATGTAGCAGTTGCCTTACTCTAGAAAAGATCCACAGATTTAGAAAAGTACATCTTAACCTTCAACAAATGAAAGAAAACAAAGCACTGAATTCTAGCAAACTGTGATTCTCCTCAAGGTTTTCCTCATCTTAATGCAAAAACTAAGTAACTCTATGTCCTATTGTTGAGAAAAAATTTCCTCCAGACCCTGCTTGACAGCTCTGATAATCTAAAAAATGCTTCCCCAAAAGGTAAACTGCACATAGTTTAGTCATGGAAAGAACAAAACAGCCTGCTAACACTGGTAAATAAAGACTTTCTCAGGTTAAAAAAATATTTTTAAATTATACACCACCCAATAGAGTGACATGGCTGCTTCTTATACAGACCTTGCTGCCTATTAATTCTTAAGAAATTGTCTTATTTCAATTCTGCTCATCACCAGAATAGTCATTTCATGATAGACAGGTGACTAACTGATAAGATAGATGAATGATCACTTATTTGCTTTAATTTACTGAGTTATTCCAGGTGACGCTTTTACCCTTAGTACTAGTAGTAAATTAAGTCTTTACTAATCACTAACTTGGCAGCACCATTACTCTAGCATTGACAACAACATTCAAACAGCAGCTCCACTTCCCAAGATGCAATCTAAGAATACAAGACTCGCATTTTATTCGAGGAAACTGGATTAGAGTGCCCATTTGTACTGCTCATGTGCTTCTCTTTCAAACTGTAGAAGGAACTTTTCTATGCTATTTTTTAATATATCAAACAAAAAAGTACTTATGGGCTGATTACTATGGATTCACTACTGTTTTAAATGATACAGAAAATACTAAAGAAAAAAAAGAACTTCCATCATGATCTCTGATTTACAGTCACACTGCTGAAGTTATCATGCACTCAGTATCACTCAACAAACACGTATCTCAGTACTCACCCTGTGCGAGGTACTACAGTAGTTACTAAAGAGACAAATGGATACCCGCTGGGAAGTCAATCTAATGACAAACCCAGAAAAATATGACTAATAAAAACCACTAGTGATTTTACAGAAACATGAAAAAAGGGCTGTGGGAACTAGCACTCAGGAGACAACAGGGCTAAATTTCGTGGGACAGACAGCAAGTTCTTTAAAAGTTCACATGCCCACCAGTGTTGACAACTTCCACACAGAGGAGTGGAAGGATTCAGGCCAGGGCTAAGTGACCATCTGTCTGGGATGCTGTAAGTGGGGATCCACCCCCCACCACCACCACCAAGTGAGGCTGGATTAAATGTCCTCTAAAGTCCCTTCCAGCTCTAAAATTGTATAATTCCATGAGATCAGCAAAGGCTAAAAGCGGTAATAGGAAGCTTCAGAAAGGGAAGGGAACTTAAGTGAAGCCAAAAATGATAGTAAAGACCTAAATAAATAGAAGAGACAGCATAACGTGTTTTGTTTTGTTCTTTTCCACTGAATGTGTGCCTGGTCAATCTGAAAAGCTTTAATGAGATTAAAGATAGGAACAAACACAGTAACACTCCATATACTGTAATACTGGGAAAGAGAGTCAGAATTCTGTGTTGCACTAGAGAATGAAAGCAGCAGGCTCTTCTGAGTCAAATACTTAAGAAAATCATTTTCTCGCAATATTAACAATACTGTTAAAATTCTGATACCCCTACTGCCTTACACTTTCAATAATCACACGCACTTAATGAACTATAGAGCATGCCAGATAATCTGACGTGAGCTTACATTGTTATTTGCTAAGGAGCTTAAACAGTCTGGCCCTAAAGTTTACATAACTTGGCTATGTTTCTCAACAGCTTTAAGCAAATTTAGCACTATAATTTCCATTCTAAGCAATTCTCTCTCCTTTTCTGGCCCTCTAGCCATCCTATCTCGTCTCACATTTGTTACCCAGGCATCTTCACTTAACAATACCAGGGTACACACAGGAGCCTTGAGCTGGATGAGTTAGCCATGTACACATTAAAAAGCCAAGAACTGAAATCTCTTTTAATGGTTCCTCAATATTCACCAAAATACACCATCTTTGAACAACAGATCACGTCCAGAAAGTCACTAAATTCACCAATAAGTGAACTCCACATTGATATTCCAATACCCTCCATACACTAGGGCAAAGTCTAGGATTCTCAGTGAATGTTCTCAGCACACCAATGTTATGTAAATAGGAGGAAATGGAGATCGTTGGTGCCCACATTTTCCCTGGTGATGGAAACGGCTAAGCATACAGAAGTGGACATGTGCTGAGAAAGAACCAGAAGACTACACTAGCAAAGTGACAGCAATGCAGCCAAGATGGCCAATGAGGGAAATGTGAGGCGGCTCAATGAATGTGTGCAGAACAGAAGTGCTACTGTTTTACTTCCACTATCAACCCCAGCCATGCAGAAACTATTGGTTCGACTTACCCCTTTTTCTGAGAGATTCAGAGTAAGCAAATGTAGAGTCCTCGTATGGGATGACTTCCAGTCTACAGGCATGACGTTGCCAAAATTATCTGTCAGGGCATTCCAGATCCTTAAAAAGAAGAAAACTATAATCAGTGAAAGTTCATATTCCATATGTCTTTCGTTAAACAGATGTCCAGTATTACACAAAAGAAGGATGCTCACTACTGAAGCAAAAACAAAAGGAAAGAAGGCACACTGTTTCTCAGAAAAGCACCATAAAGTAGAGTCTCCTAGGAAGACTAACTGGAAATCATACACCTGGGCTGACAAGAAGTCCTGATGGAAAGTGAAGGGGTACAGAAAACTCTCCCAAACACAGTTGCTAACATTTCCATCATACTATGTGCCAGGCACCACTTCAAACAGTTTACATAGATTCATTTAATCCTCAAAAATGTTAGCAGTCCCATTTTGTCCCATTTTACAGAAAAAGTGATTAAAGCACAGGGAAGTTAGGTAAGGTTTCCCTGGCCAGACAGGTACTAAACACACTGTTTACTACAATTATTTTTCTTCTATAAAGAAACACAAAGAACATTTCATAAGGTGAATCATCTCTCTCTAACCAAAACTTGCTATCTTTTTGGGAGAAAGGATTCAATCTCAATGTGAAATCAGGATTTAATATCTGATTTGCAGTATCATAAGCTAAGTTATAAGACTGATGAAAGGGGAAGGAGGGAACTCACGTAAAATGCACACAGGCCATAGCCAAAGCAGTTACCCTACTATCAAACAGCATCTTGGGGAGGTGATGGAGTGAAATGAAAAGGGCTTCTGACTAGGAGTCAAGAAACAAATTCTCACCTTCACTTTTTCTCAATCAATGACCCTTTGGTCAAGTCCCTTAACCTCCCTGGGTACCAGCTCTCCTAAATGAGGCTTGGATTAGTAGCAGGCATTTCTTCCAGCTCCACTACTGTAAGCATTCACCGAGACGAGCTGTGTTGAGGAGGATGCCAAGCCACACCAGACTAGGACAACAAACTCCGACTTCAAACCAAAATGCAGATTTGGTGCCAAAATAATAATCAGCATAGTAAAACAGAAATTTTATGAAAAAACAAGAAAGGGTTCAGAGATACAAACGAAATGAACTTCAATTAGGGTAAGTTAAATGCTACATATTTGAGCTACTTTACTGGCTAGAAGACACGAACACAGCACAGAAAAAAAAACTATTTATAACAGGTATCTAATCATGAGTAAAGTAAGTCATTAAATAACTGGATGGACCTCTTTCCCAAGCATGTAAGCTAAGGTAAAAAAACTAGTAGAATGGAGGTTTAAAAATGGAGTATCAACACTTGATTTAATGAATATGGATTTGGTAAGCAGCAAAAGCTATAGGATGGCAGCTGCCAAAAGCCTGACATCCTAAATGAAGTTTAGCCTTGAACTGCACATTATCTCAATGAAAACGTGAACCAAAAAGCTCTAAAAACTGAATGGTTTACCCAGCTAATTGCCCATATGCAGGGTGCATGCCTATCTTCTTCTCTCTGTTGGAATCCAATCTCCTCAAATGCCAACTAACCAGAATGTCCCTGGATGGATAGTTGCTGGGTTTCTGGCCCACATCTTTCTGGCTACAAATTTTCAAATACTGAATAGCAGACTACATGCCCACCCCTGGTCAGGAACTAGAGTAGGATATTCTAGTGAGTCCAGAACCTAGGGAGAGGCAGGGGTTGGCTCCTTCTTAAATGAGGCTAACAGAAAGGACAAGTGAAATAAAATACCTCACCTACAAGGGACCGGTGGGTGACTTTGATCTTCTAAGAAAGTTAAGGGCAACTGACAATCATCTACTGCCACCAAGGTCAGAGCAACTGTAGCTGGAGGAACACAATGCCAACTTTAGTTGAAGATTTCTAGACTTTTCTAGCATGAACTGCCTTCATCCTTATCATGAAGTATTACAGTCATAACCAACAGGAAGGACAGCTCTTTTCCAAGAAGGTCAAAGTCCTGCTGATGATGATTGTGCACAATACCTCAGCAGGTAAGTACACACCTTTCGTATTTACCGAAACTACCACTGGGGCTCAAAGAAGTTAAATATAGTGCCCCAGGGCAAGGCAAGTGTCTAAGTAAAAGAACTGTCAAGAATTTTCAACTCTCACTAGTGAAAAGAGCTGAAATGGACTCTACTGAGCAGGTGAGCAAATGTATACAATGGAGAGGAGAAAAGGAGTGACGACCAGATCCAGTTGTTGGGGGAGATTTCTTATACACCCAAAATCAAGAAACATGCACTGCCACCAACGTATCACCTACTGAAAATCATTATCAAGAATAGTGTTCTAAATTTTAGAACAACCAAAGGTTTAAGCAAAGGCTAAAATGCCTTCCAAGAGTCCAAGTAACAAAAACTAGGGACCCTTACCTATGCATAAGTTTGTTTTAAGTAAATTACTCTTACAAACATGACGTTTAAATCCAGAACGTTTCCTAAGTCTTAGTGACTCGGTGTATATAAATCAACACAAAGATGAAATTTGCTTCTCTTTCGGAAATCATTTTCAAAAATGCCACCTTTTACTATCAACTGCTTACTTATCTATGTATATAAAATCCGATCACAAATGTTCCCCTCCTCTACAGCTGGGCAGGACATGGTGGAGAGGCAGTAACAAGAAGAGATTGTTTGCCCACTCAGCTGCCGGCCATGTCTACAGACCCTCATCCCCAACTCCCTCTTCCCAAGCTTCCTTCCTTCTTCCTCCTTCCTGATAAATCTCCTGATTCACAGGGGAAACGGGAACCTCACGGTGAAGGCTTTTTTCTATGCTCATGGATCCTCCCACCTCTTAACAATTCCTATCCCCTAACTTCTAGTCTCTCCGTCCCACTAATACCCTGACGACCCATCCTACCCATATCTTCATCACATATTCCATTCATTTTACTTTCAGCCTCTCCAGGGGCTCCTCTCCTCCCATAAATACAGCGCGCTCAAACTCCAACCATTTCTTCTAATCTTTTGGGATAAAACCGTGGTATATAATGACCACCTTAAGCTTAATTATAACTGGGGCTCAGAGTGGTTAAACAAGTGCTCTCAGAAACACTGCCCCTTTCCTCCTCTAGCTCCCATAAATCCTGTGCATTTCCAGTCACTGAAATCGGTCACTTATGTGAATCTATACTCAGTACTTATTTTCCTGCCACACTGAGACCCTTGCCATTAACAACTAGAGTCCCTCGTTTTCGTCTCCGTGGTGGCTTGCACGCCACCTAGGCTGGCGGGGGCGGGGAGGAATTCCTGTAGCCTGAACGTGGCTTCACTCTTTGGTCCCTGCGCACACGCAACATCCTTGACCTAAAACGCCCTATCTTTCTGCACCAGCTAAACTTCCTACTCATCCAATGGGATTCAATTTGCAAGTAACTTCTTTGAAATCTTCCTCGTCCCTCCCCCAGATATTCTCTTTCAAACCTCCCATATCCATTAAAGCACCTATCACGCTCCTACAAGTATCTGTTTATGAATCTACGTCCCATCCCAAGTTGTGTCCAGCTCCAGTCCTGTTACTACTCCCACTGGGAAGACTGGATGTGTGAGCTGGAGGAACGAACGGATTCCTCCTGCCTCCAGCTACAGCTCCTTCCGCGAGATTGCCGCCACCCAGCCCGGTCCCCGGGAGCAGGGCGCAGCGGGCGGGACGGGGCGGGGCGGGGGCGCGGGGTTTAAATCGCCAGCTCGGGAGGAGGCGGAAGGAAGGAGCGCGGGGAGGCGCCTGCGCCAGCCCGAGGGCCGCCCGAGCCGGGGGAGGGGAGGCTCCCGCCGGCGCCCGGCCCCGCCCCGCCGCGCCCGGCCGGCCCGCACTCACTCGTCCCCCTGCAGCAGGCTGCGCTCCGTGATGGGCCGCACGGCCGCCCGCGGGGGCTCGGCGCCGGGCACGGCGGGGCGGAAGCACAGGCTCAGCTTTTCCTCCAGGCTGCAAGCCAGCGCCGGGAAGCCGTCGCCGCCCCCGCCCGCCCCTGCCTCGGCACCGGCCCCGGTTCCGGCGCCGGCTGCGGCCCCGGCCTCGGGGCTCGCGTTACAGTTCTCCTGATCCAGGAGGCTCCCGGCCGGCTCCTGGAACTCATAGAAATCCTGCCAGTCGCCGTCGGCCGCCATAGCCGCCCGCTGCAGTCGCGCGCCCCGCCCCGGCTGGCCAACCCCGCCCCGCAAGCCGCAGGGCCCCGCCCCGCAAGCCGTAGGGCCCCGCCCTCCCTCGAAGCCACGCCCATTCTTAGGCCACGCCCCTCCGGGGCCCGTCACGCCCCCACGCGCGGTGTGGGTCTTCACTCCCACTGGGTCTTCTGTAGTTCAGTGGGTGCGTAGAGAAAGGAAAACCTTGAATGTGTTGAGTCAATTCCTATATGCTCTATCATTTAACTATAACTTCCTTCTTAGCTTGTTAATACCCTGGTCTAAATGTGGCTAAAATAAAGGATTTCTTTAAATTTATGCCCTCGGCTCAGATTATGCCTGAACGCGTTTTTCCGAGGTAACTTTCTCCTTTGATAATTTACTGCCAGAGTCGCTGAAAAATGTTTAAGTGGTACCGAAATTCGTTCCACAAATACTTTGTACCTCCCACGAGCGAAGCACATACTAGACCTTGTAGCACATACAGAGATGCATCATATGAGTTGATATTGGCAAAGTACCCAGAAAAATTGCTGCCAATAGATACCCTTTGTGTATGTTGGATAAAGAATACGTGAGGTCTTCCTCCAAGGGGCTCACAATGTAATAGGAGTGACCAGACTAATGGAAACTTATGTGTACTTTGTAAAAAAGTATGATTGAGGAATGAGAACTTACTGTTGCGTGAGTGTAGTGTTTCAGTTTTGAAAGACAGGAAAGATATACGTGGTGAATGATGGTGATGTTTACACAACAATATTCATGTACTTAATACCACTAAGGTATACATTTTAGATAGGGAAGCTTATAATTTTATGTTGTGCATTTCACCACAATAAAAAAAATGGGGGAAAGTATTATTACAAGGAAATATGAATGTGTAGAAGCAATAAGTGTTCAGGAGTTAATATCAACTATAATTGGGTTGGAATAATCAAACAGTTCATTTAGGTGAGATATTATTAGGTAATGAGTTCTTACATTTAAAAACAACCTGAAGTTAGTAATACTTTTGCCAGTGTGCTCTGTCCATCTCTTGACCGCATGAAAACCCATCTTTGCTAATAACAAAATTTCATTGTTGACTATTCCAATGAATATTGTCTTCTACTTCAGTGACTGATCCTATATTAAGCAAATACTGCTGAGGTTGACCCTAAGAAGCTGTTGATAATTACTTGAGAGACAATGTTCCGTGTTTCTCTTAAAACCATAAAGGGAGCAGATGTTGAGTTCTACCTGATCAAGAACTAAAATTGATTCCCAGCAGTCAATATTGTGCTAACGAAAAAATATTCAGCTGATACTCATGTATCTCGACACTCAAAAATGATGCTCTAAAAGCATTGAAGAGCAGGTTTTTTCTCCGTGTATTTAATGATACACACAAAGTTACAAGGAACTATCAATTGTCAGAAACGCACAATTTTATGCATACCTTAGGCAAAATTATTTCCTTTTCCCTTGACGCATGTCTCCATTAACCTGCATATGTGTGAGGGGAAATGAAAATTAGTTATTCTTAGAATCCAAATGCAACACTGTCAAATTTTTCATGATTTTAAATAAACTGCCACTAGGTTAGCTCTAGTGATCTCAGAATTTTATTTCAGTCAGACTTTCCACAAAGGATGCTTTTTTACTTTTAATTAAATGCAAATTACTTAGTATAGCCCTAGACACTTTGAATACCCTATTTCGAAAACACGATTCAAATCTGTTTTCTTAGTTTATTTATGTTTGCACAACTCAGAGTAACCTTGGCACTCAACCCAATCTATAAAAATACTACCCAGGAATGTTTCTCTGAGAAAAAAAAGAAAAAGAAAAGACTGACTATATTTGTCTACAGTTTTGCAACTTTATGGGAACAGAGCAATGAGATGAGGGGGCAATAATATGGAATAAAATGTTAATTGGTACTTTTGTGGGTTTTAAATGGTTGCTATGGGCTGAAAAATAACAGCAGAAAACAAGTTAAATGGTGGAATGTTTGCAACCAGATCAAAGCTGAGCAGTAGTATTTTCTTCAACACCTTTCACACACCTCTCTTCCCATGTCAAACCTGTGAACTCAGATTGCTCCATGGCCTCCCCGACCATTCAGTGAGGGGTCCAGTTCCACCCATACTTTGGCCCCATTCCCTTTCCTTTTTTTTTCCACTGGTATTTAACTCACAGTTTCTTTTTTTTTTTTTTTTTTTTTTAGAGACTCCGTCCTCAAGGTATTATTCCCTAAACTCCTTCAGGTAATATTTCCTGACAGCAGCCTTGGCCTACTTTCCAACTACACCCCTCAGAAGCCAATTCTAGCTTCCTTACACTGCCACAGAGCTGCCACCTGATTGGATCAGTCCATCGACCCCCAAAGCTTGGGATGAACCAGAGGGTCTCTCGCTGCAGCACAGCTCACATAGCCTAATTCTACTAATCTGTCTGTTCAAACCTACTTATTTTGAAACCGTTACTTCCTACCAATTCCTGGAGGCCATATGAAAATGAACATCAGTAAATATATTTGTCAACTTGATAAAGATAACCTATAAAAATAATTTTAACCCTCTATTCAATGCTAGAAAGAGAAAATAGCATAACTTTTAATGAGAGTTTCAAAACACTTAACTGCATTTATGTTCAGATAAATCACAGAAGGTAACTTGCTTCTCTGATTTGACAGTATATTTAAATTTTGCATGTCACCTGTTACAACGGAAATTTAAATAACAATAAAAGGAAATTTAGATTATTCAACCTGTATACCACTAAAGCTGTATGACTAATCAGAAAATATAAGAACTACAAAAGAAAAGAATTACAGAATACACAGCCAGAAAAAAATCTGGCTGTCAAAATACCATGTCTAGCAAATGCTGAGGGCATTAATAAAACAACAGATACTGAGAAAATACATAAATGAAAACTTCTCAAGAAAAACTGAGAGACCAGAGATAAAACTCAGTAGTATGATACCTGCCTGGCAAATGTGAGGTCCTGAGTTCAATTCCAAGTGCCAAAAAAAAGAAAAAAAAACTGAGTTAATGACAAAGTTTTTCAAAAACTAGAAGAGGGAAAAGCAAAGGAATAAAGGTAAAAAGAATTTTTAAATCTGTAGTTGACCCAAGAACTTAAGGAGAGGGGTTTTTTTTTAGGATGGAAAAATTGACTTCTTTCCCTTCTTTTCTAAAAAAAAAAAAAAAAAAAAAAAAAAAAAAAAAAAAAAAAAAAAAAAAAAAAAAAAAAAAAAAAAAAAAAAAAAAAAAA